>JARKHS020026616.1:0-235316 GCA_030143305.2 Amblyomma americanum | reverse complement strand
CTTCAGCACGTCTACGCCTGCTATGCAAACTGCCCGCCCACTTTTCTTCGGACCGGCCAGCCTACAATTCCCTCATTGCCATAAAACACTTCGCTTCTCGGAGGTTCAGATAAATTAGAACCTGTCCTCCCCCCCCCCCCTCACCCCGACTGACTTTTTCGCAATAGCATGAAACCTACAAGCGCAACACAATGGCTTCCAATCAGCCTTTTTCTCACGGACGCTCTGCGCATGCGTGCCTCTTGTCCTCCAGCTCCACTGGTTGAAACGGCCTGCTCCTACTACCGCACATGCGCAGTTCATGTTAGTGACGTGCATGCAACAGATGGCGCCAGCTGTCAAACGGTAAGGCCCCAAGTATTTATCTATCTATCTATACACTTTCCACTTCGCAGGCGCAGCTTGCTTCTCGTGGAACAAGATCGCGCCTGCGTCTCTCACGTATGTTTTCAATCAGTAGCACACGAATTTTCGCCACCCCCCAGAGGGCGCCAGGTTTTGTGAAAAAGGCGGATTAAGTACACCACTCCTCTGGCACCCACGTGAGTCAACCTCATGAACAGCGGCCGCCGTGGTGGCTCAGTGGTTATGGTGCTTGGCTGCTGACCCGAAAGACGCGGGTTCGATCCCGGCTCGATCTCATTTCGATGAAGGCGAAATTCTAGAGGCTCGTGTACTGTGCGATGTCAGTGCACATTAAAGAACCCCAGGTGGTTGAAATTTCCGGGGCCCTTCACCGCGGCGTCCCTCATAGCCTGAGCAGCTTTGGGACGTTAAACCCCTATAAACCATCATGAGCAAAGATCTAGAGGCCGCCACCTTGAACATATAGCTACCACATCACTGTCAATAAGTTGCACAAGGTCGAAACGAGATGCTGTTCTCGCAGTATTGTCCGAGCGCCGTTTTTACATTGTTTTATAGGATAAGCCCATTGGTAACTGTTCAAAAGATCGGTACTCTTAAGGGAAATGTGCTTTTCAGGTTATATAGGTGGTTCGGCGCAATAAGTCGAAGTTTCCAGACAATTTTCTCGAAGATATAATTTTTCCGGTTTGAAGTTCCATGCAGCGCAAGTGGTGTAACGAGCTCTATTTTATTCAGAAAAATATCCACGTATTGATTGAGGTAGAAACAACTGTTTGTGGACTGGTAACCAGTGGAAGTTTATCTTTTGCATCCAGAAACACCCCAGGTGAAAATTTGATAGGAACCTACTGGTTTGTACTGGTTCTGCTGGAACCAACAGGAAACCTACTTCCAGCGGGGTGCTTACTGGTTTTCTGCTGGTTGTACCGGTTCCAGCAAGGTGCTAACTGGTTTTCTGCTGGTTTCACTGGCTCCAGCCTAAGGACTTTTCGCTGTTCTGTTCGGAAGCCTTTTTCCTTTGTTTGCATGGTAATATCCTTCAGCTAACACAATTTTGCAGCTAAATCTATTCAACTGTAAGCGCTAAAAATTGAATAAATAGTGCCAAAATTTAAAGAGCTTTGCTTATTAACCATTCCCACTAACACCTGTGGGACACCCATCTTGGGGATATATGCACGAGCCTATATGGTATTAGAATGTGAGTATGGGTTACACATGGAAGTATGTATATTATAGGGCTGTTGCTAGCTGCTTTTCAAGTGAGGTTTAAACCTGTACTTGTGTGCTACTGTGGGGTCAGTGCACGTTACAGATCCCCAGGTGGTCTAAATTATTCCGGAGCCCTCTACTATGGCAACCTATTTCTTCCTTTCTTCTTTCACTCCCTCCTTTATCCCTGCTCTTGCGGCGTGGTTCAGGTGTCCAACGATATATGAGACAGATACTGCGCCATTTTCTTTTCCCAAAAACGAACTATTATTATTATTATTACTGTGGGTAGATTTGCATGGTCCTGCAGGATGAGTTTAGCAGTTACCATAGATTTCGAGCGTTTTTTGCTTATTCTTTTTGTGCATGCTTAACGTTTAGGAAGTTACTGTTTTAAACGTTCAGGAAATTAAAGGATATAACAATAATAATTGGTTTATGGGGAAAGGAAATGGCGCAGTATCGGTCTCATATATCGTTGGACACCTGAACCGCGCCGTAAGGGAAGGGATAAAGGAGGGAGTGAAAGAAAGAGGTGCCGACATGGAGGGCTTCGGAATAATTTCGACTACCTGGGGATCTGACGTGCACAGATATCGCACAGCACACGGGCGCCTTAAACGCAGCCGCCGCGGTCGGGTTCGAGCCCGGGAACTCCAGATCAGTAGCCGAGCGCCCTAACCACTGAGCCACCGCGGCGGGTAAAGGATATATTGCATGAATGATTTATCTACACAAAATTAAATGTAATGTTTCGGTGCTGTATGGAAGCTAATGGCCCCAGCACCTACTGGTTCCATCAGATGCTGGTTCCAGTAGCTGCTGGGAATGTGCTAATAAACCAGTACTACTGGAACCAGTAGGATCCCAGCAGAAAACCAGCAGCAAATTTTTACCTGGGAAGGTGCATACGAGCTGTCTATGCAGGATAGAATTTCAAGTTGAGCACGGATGCTATCTATATAGCACATCCGCAGCATTGAACGAAAGACGTAGCGGCGAATATTTTTTGTATGCACGCAGATTCATGGCAGTTACAGCGTTTTATCATTTACTCACATTTCTTGACAAACATTTACAGGTCAAAGTGATGGCATTAACATCAAGAGGGGAGCGGGTTTCACATATGTGAGAGGGGCCCAAGAGGCTACCACCGAAGGAAGCACGCACTAAGAGGGGGTACAGAGAATATCTCCGCTCGGGACGTCACGAGCCCCACCTGTGCTATGACTACTATATCTCAATCATCGCTACCCTATCCCAGTTAACATTCTGATATTTCACATCTCTCCGCCTGATTCACAACCATTCTTAATTATATTTCCCTTCCTTTTGTGCCACCTAAGTCACATCTAACGGACTCATCATTGCACCCTACATACCCTAATAAGGCAGAACGTTGTCGCAATGTTACCTAGTGACAACTTCCATACGCAACGGTTAGCAGCAAAATGGGGTGTTCATGTAAGATTGCCAAAGGTACACTATCATGATATTTCAGAATGAAATCAAAATGATGTTCATGGACATATACAGCCCCAACATTGGCTTCAAATATCTCGGCAACGTTTCTGAGTCTACGTTTAGATAGCATCTATGAATAGAAACTGGTAATATAACTGACAATGCTAAAAAATTGGAGGTGGGTGCGACGAGGAGGAGCCTTAAAGGTATGATGCGATAGCGTAATTAATTACCATATATGCAGAAGGTCACTTTCTGCTTTAAATTCATAGATCCCTGGGAGCCCTCATACCCCACTTGAAGCAGCAGCGGTTAAGCGATACCAACCGCCCTGCAATGCCAGGTGCTCCCTGCGATAGGCCTTGTGTGGCCCAGGTTGCTCTTCCCGGGCAACCGATCATAAAACTTTCGCCTGCCACGGTGGGCAGTTTGCTCCCTATCTGGTGGGCAGGTTGTGATGACGCTGCACGGTCACGTGACCTAGGTGAAGAATTTACCGCCTAGGTTGCTTTCTAGGCACCACCTACGAGAGTCATGCCAGTGATTTTTCGCTCGCGACGCCGATGCCGGATTATTTTCTGGACAACGAAGCCTTTAATGCTATAGTGTTCATAACGCACTGGTAATGTTTTTTGAATCCTGCTACTTTGATCCTGAATGCAGTGTAACTGGCGGACACTGAAGTAATATATGAATAGGGCTCGGAAAGCGCCTTATTGAGAATTAGCATGCTGAATGCACTTGCGTAATGTTAGCACAATGACGGCAGCGTGGACTAGCATGGATTTTTTTAATACGTACGTATTAGCAACATGGTCGTGCTACCTTGTATTTTTAATTTTCGCGATTACAAATTCAAAAATGCACAAAACAACTTCGCTCGACTGGCGAGTCTCTTGTTCTAAAACAAGGGCCTCAAGTGAGGAATATAAAAGATTGCTGAAAAGTCATTCTGATAAGTATGTGTGTTTAACATGATGGTGTTTTCCGGTTCGTAATGTTTCTGTGGTGCAGTATTTCGTGCTCGATTGATACATTTGACTAGATTGCCATGGAAATGCTTTGTGCTAGTTACGTGCGTTAATGCACTGTAAAAAAATCGGCATCTTGAGACTTTGAAAGTATCTTTTCACTACAACTTTGCAGAATACGCAGATCATTTTTTTTGTCAGATACGAGTGTTTTTCCACTTCTGACACAAATTAAGTGGTAGCGTTATTTCGTGCACTTCTTGTCAAACGTCGGGATAATATATCAGTGTTACCCTAATGTTGTTTAACGTTACTCGAACATTACCTTGTTATCAAAAGTAGTGACATTAGACAATGCAATAGTCAGACACAAACTATTCAGGCAGCATTTTTGTATTACTTGAGTAACATCATTACACAGAGCCTCCTCTATTTTTTTTTCAATGCCAGCCATATACTGCTCGCTTTTCAGTGGGAGCCCCTTGGACTCATATTCAATTAGCCTAGCTAGACTGCAGTGACGCTGCTCGAATTCGGTAAATGCATCTGGCCACGATTGGCTCAGCGCGGCGACTGCTTTTGAGGTACAACATGAAACACCGCTTGCAAGGCGAGTGGTGCTTCGCGTTTGGTACAATACCTCTACAGTGTTTTGTACAATAACTGTACAATAATTTACAGCACTAAACTGTTTCACAAGAACCTAACCAGTTAAAGGATTCTCAAGTGATATACAAACATACAAAAGGATTATTTCATGTGAATCACTGGGTTCTAATACCTCTAGGCCAGTATAATATGATTGGCTTGTTGAAATGCGATTTCATGTATAATTTGGGGCAAAAGTTTCATGCTGCTTGAGTCATCTGCTCCCGATCAAGATGCGACCTCAATCAGCAGCATACAGCCACAGTAGTTGGCTGTATGCAGTACAGGCATAGTTTTTTCTGCGTGTTCAGGTTTTACAAGAATTTTGGCTTCCCAAATCCACTGTCTCATTACAGTCCCATTGTGCAGTAGTATATGTGGACCAGCTTTCAGTGCAATCTTTGGCAGGGGTGAAGATCTGTATTCAAACTATAAAGCTTGCTGTAAGACCTTTCGTTTTCATGAGTATTTTAATTATTGACCTATGTTAAAACGCTGAATGGCATTCGCCGACAGTGCGCCAAAAGCATTTGCGCGAGGCTACCTACTACAATCCACTGTTCCATCTGTGCAAAGTTCCATTTATGCCCTCTAATTCAACTTTAAGCTATTTGGTCTTCAACTTGTAATGCTGAAAGACACTGTACCAGATAAACAAAATAAATATAAACTGATTGTGTTATTATGCATAACGTAAATGGTAGTTCATGTTGCTGTGTCAACTCGAGCTTGTTTACTCCGACAAAACTATTTAATTAACTGCTTCCTTTCAGAAAAGTCCTTGTCTGCTGATATGCCTATTTTACTCAGCATGGCTATGGGTAAGGAGAGAAAACAGAAGATACGTTCAGAGGCAACAAAAATTTGATATATTTGTCATAAAACAATCAAATGAACTCTAAGGTTGTTATGCATTGAAAGCAAGCTCTCGAAGAAGTGCACACACTCACCATTGCACTTGTTAACGGACATGTGTATGTATATATATATTAATGCACATAAAGAATCTCAAGACGTAGTACAGCAGTTATACAGCAACAACATTAAAAACTTGAGCAGTAATGCATTTCTCTTTTGTTTTGGGAGGTGAGAACTAGTTCTTGGTAACATATAATCCTTTACATAGCGCCATTACACATGTGGCAGTTCATAGATTGCAAAGGACAGAACCACCAGCGAGGTAAACATGCCTCATGTAGCTCTTACAACTGATATAACAGCCAGCATTTGGAAATAGATGAGACAACAAATTAACACGTCTAGACAGGCAACCGTATACAACAAGATATCAAAGGAATGTTCTCTTCTGGGTGTGCATTCTAGAAAAGAAAAATTGTGCCCTTGATTCTGGATATTATAGATGCGCAGCTGGGAAGGAGAGACAGCTTCCCAGCCAGTGCCCGCCAAGAGGATGGGGGCAGAGAGTATTGAGTAGCGAAGGAGATTCACAAAGAGGGGGTCCACACCCCTTACGCGCACACTACCAGCCTGCACAAATGGCAAGCAACGAGGTCCCAGTGGCCCGAAGGGCATCCCTGAATCTGGTTTGCACCTCTCTAATCGCTTACTATGATCGATGGAGCTGCAGTGCTACCAAAGGGCTAAATACCTTAATGGAGTGACAGTGAAGAACTGATCAAAGCATAAAGGTGGACTATTTGGAGATTCAAATTTGGATCTTTGCACCAGTGCGAAGGAAGGGGACACAGAAGAGGGTTACATAGGGAAATGAGTTGACATCCAGCAGTGTCCTGTTTCTTCTTTTATGCTGACATCCTTTCACTGTTGCAATGCTTCAACGCTGCAAACAGTGCTGAATCAGGCCCGCATCCGCTAGCCTAACCCTTCAGTCAAAGGAGCCAAGTGTAGGAGTTGTGCTAGCTAATAAAGATATTGTATTCAAGCAAGCATACACTATCGATGCCCTGGCAGCCAGAGTAAGAAGAATACATATCCTCCCAGTATATTTGTGGAATACTTATTTGCTCAATATAGCATGCAACCAGAAGTATACACTGCTGATAAAAAATAAAGTCAGGTTAGGAATTGATGCGGCAGATCTGCTCACATAGATATCTTCAATGATCCGCTTCCATTTAGCACTGAACACAACATAGCAGTAGCCAAATATGCCACATTTAAATTGAAAGACTTCAATTAGAACCTGAAAATTTGGATCACACTTTGCATTACACATTACCCTCACACTGTACTTTGGGTTCAATCACATTGCACCGCATATGTTCGCAGCTAAATGAGGCACGCTCTGAGTAGTGGTTTAGCATTAACTTCATCTCTACTACAATGATGGATGCCTTGAGCATCTTATGATCAACAGGGCATTGCCAACAAAGGTGTCTACCTTCACTCTTGACACCCTGCACATTCTAATAGACTGCGATTATCAGCTAGCACATTGTTGACAAAACTAAAAATAGAGTGGTCAGCTGCAAAGACCAGCACATCTGCGCAGGCCAGCACTTCTGCATAGTTCAACAGTTTAATCAGTAGTTTGCCCTTAGCAGTTTCCTGGCAGCTGATATGCATTCATCAAGGATTCAAGCATGGATACAAACCATCTTTGCAGCAAAGGCATTGCCACCTAGCTGTTTATGCACAATATGCTCCACAAAGAGTCAAATTGGCCACTGTTTAGCACCATTTTTACATCCTGTCGCATCATTAATGCAGTTTTTTGGCGTCTGAACACACTGTGGAATGCTGCCACACACGCACAAAAGAAAGAAGTTTGGGAAACAGCAGTGCTGCTAAGAGTAAGCAAGGACACTTTACCACAGTTTGAGACACCCTCCATACAAGGACAGACTTCATAGAGGACTTGTCAAGCTTCCACACACTTCACAGCTGACCATAGCGAACCTTGCACTCTAAGCATTTAGAATAACAAAACATAAGCTCCAGGAGGTGAGAAAGGTGCAATCAAGTGCATAATTAAAGGATAAAACATGAAAATACGTGTTCTCTCATTGCATTTGCTAAAGCGTAAGGCAGGCCATGCTAGCTGCATCAACTGTGACGCATGTGGAAACCCTCTCATAGAATTTCACATAAAAATCCATTCCCTCAGTACCTCCAGTCCACAATAGCAGCTGCTGCAAGGATTCCATCCCAGTAACCCACACACAATCACGAAGAAAATTTGACGGCTCCGTCCAGAACTCTCAATACACTTTGATTCGCCAACAAGCTCACTGACACTCTGCACTGACCTTCCCCCAATACACTGCGTTGGTGTAGCCTTTATTCTCATCAGAATCTAAGATGAACCTATTGTCAGGCCCCCAACAGAAAACATAGGCAAAACTAATAGGCAATCAATCTTTCACACAGTGCTTGGTGGGCCTTGTGTACTGGCCCAAGATGGCTTCTGGGTCCATGTGCCTGACAGTGGCGACTTTTTTTTTTTTAAGATTAAGACCAGTGCAAAGTGCTGTCAGTTTAGTTTTAAATGTTTAGCAGCAGTGCATACCAGTGCAGGCCACTGCGGCATTGGTAGTAAGAACCCGAACAAAAAACGGAAGGCAGCCAACTTGGTAGCCTCTGCTACCAAGGAAGCAGCTAACTCCCCCTCCACTCCCCGTCCCCTCAGCTACCTCTGGCAAGTGGTAGCACGGGTTAAAAAAAAAAAGACTGAGCAGGTGGTAGTGAGCGCGTGCAGGGCAAGACGACGCAGTTAGAAGCTGCAAATGCCGCAGAACTGGCTGTTGACGAAGGTAAAGCCCTGAAACTCGCTTCCCGTCAGGTTGCGCATGACCAGCGGGTCGCCGGGGCTCAAGGTCAGCTTGGCCTGTGTGAACGCCGGGTCAAAGTTCTCGCCGGACCGAGGGTTTTTCTGCAAGTTGGTGGTGTTGGTGGTGGTAGGTGGGCAGGTGGGCAAAAAAAAGAAGAAAAAAAGAGGCAGGAGGGAAAAGGGGGCAGGCAAAATGTGAAACCAAAAAAAATGAAAAAGGAAAAAAACAAACCGTGGCAGAAGCAGCGGCAGCCAAAACAAAATGCGCAAGCAAAATGATATTAATGCAAGCGGAAGCAAGTATAAAACTCGGCCAATGGTACTTCAAGCTAACTGCACGATGACCTGTGAAGTGACACGCACATTCACATCACTTCCCCACACATCACTTCACCAATGTTCAAGCGCACACCACAGCCTGCTATGTATCACTTCCTGAAAGGTTCTCCCGTTAAAGTGGCAGCATAATTTGTGTAACCTACAGCCCTGCAGCAACAACATCCCTGAAGGAGTAAAAACTTGGGTAAGGAACCCTGCCCCTTTTTAATAATAAGCTTTTTAGAAATATGAAGTACATTCATAAAATGTGTCTTAAGTCCGAAACTTGGTGCAATGCTTCCAGAGATAGCTTGCAAAAGCAAAACCACCTCTTTCAGAAAACTCAGCCATTCTACAAAAGTGAAGCTAGCAGATCTGCTGGAGGCTCCATAATTTATATATTCTTAGTGCAGATGTAGAAGGAAGTCTAAAAGAGAAAAAAAAAGAACACAGCAGATAAAATGCTCAATGGCAGTGTTTCAAAGATAATGTGTGATTAAGAAGTTCTTCAAGCATAAAAAGAAGAGTATAAAATTGAAACATATCCCAGCATAAGTAGTTTGAGCCCACTGTGCCTGCTGGCAGCTGCAAATGGCCGTTGATGAAGTTTGCTATAGACCATGCAGCAGAAGAAAAAAAGCTAACAAGTTTTCTTTTTGTTCGCACCATGTGTTCCTTCTTCAGTGTCAAAAAAAAATTTAAAAATTGAACTATCATATTATGATACGCTTTGCTGGTACCTTCACTGGGCCAATTAAGAACACCTGTTGCGAGAACAACATGATCGTTCACAGCTCCTCTAAGCTGCTCAATAAAATGGGTTTATACGACATACCCTGTATATTCGTGAGCCATGGCTGTAAAAGGGAATGGCAGTTTGCCTTCAGAAAACGGCATGTCCTGTTGGCACATAAGCACCAATACAGATTTAGCCAAAGCACAGTTCCCGAAAGTGCAAAATTACCTGCTAAGTTATTTGTGTAATGAAGATTATCCAACATTCATAGAATAGCATCTTGTGGCATCAATACCAAACTCTCTGAAAGTAAGAATCTACATAAGACCTTCAAGAAAACTGCAATCAAGTTATGTGAAACCTGTGAGCAAGCCCACTTTTGCACCTCTGAGCTAAAGTAAAGGCAGCTACAAACTTAAAGCGGTCTCAAAGAAAGTCATGTTGCTGTTGTAAGCAATTGTAAAGTGTGGGGTTTAATGTCTTGAAGCGAGACTTGGGCTGTGAGAGACTCGGTAGTGGAGAGCTCCAGAGTGATTTAAACCACCTAAGGTTCTTTAATGTGTGCTGACATCGCACCACACATGGGCACCTTTGAATTTGGCCTCCATTTAAATAATTGTTATTGCCATGCTCTGCAACACATCAAAATGCATCCTGTGAACCTATTGCTATTTCAGTGATCTTGTTGCTGCAGGACTCCACTAAACTAGGCAGAAACATGCAGCTCAGAACAAAGTTGGGATACAGACAGCACTGGCCACTACAAATTTCCTGTGCTGAATGACTGCAAAAAACAGAAAAAAAAATGCACAACCACAACTCGGCAGGCCAAACCTGCAGTGCAAAGAAATTAAATTCGTCAGAGTAGCCTATAATGACCTGCACTGCAAAGACACACAAAGCCTAAAGTCAAATTCCTCCATGTGAGACTAGATAAGTCACTAGTATATAATATCTGCAGCACATAACATGCTAGTATTACCTAATATAGTCAGCATTTCATTCCACCCAAAATTAATGCTCACGGGCACACTTTATGAACAGAAACTGTACTCTACAATGTACAATACAAGTGCCCATGAATGCATCTGTAGCAGAATCTCTTTCTCGAACTATCACACCAAAAGGTAATAAATCTGATCACTACTGCTACGGCTTGCCAGTGACACTAATTCGGACTGCTGCAGGAGTAGTGTATACCTTATGAGATGCATTCTGAGCCTTCATAGTTTTACAGCTACACCCAGATGGGCATTAATCCATTTTAAGTTTTCATGCCTTCTCCGGATAACTACACTATTCCAGGCGGGCACTTTCTAAACGCTGCAGAATAAAACAGTTCCCACTTCCAGCCCTTGATCCATTCAACCTCACCCTGAAACACCTGCTAGCTGCCACCATAATTCGCTGCCTGGCGACAGTCTGAAGTTTGTACACAAGGAAGAATTTTCCCTTGCTCATGAACCACGGATTCAAGGAACTTTCACAGCTGTTCTATTTTCGAATTGCATCTTATTTTTTGTGTCCCTGCACTCTGGCGGACACAGCTGCAAATATTCATTAATTAGAAATGCGCTGAATCGAGAGTAGCTGGAGATGCCACTCTTTCATGCTAGTTGTACTCTGCACTGAAGAACAATGCATGCCTGACAATTCCTGATAAACGGCTATACGTCACTATCGCTATTACCTAGCACTGTACAAGTAAAAACATGCATGCACTGCTAAGTAGCTATGAAAGCAAAAAAAAAAGCTACTGAACACTGCGCCAAGATAATGAATTGCAGCATCCAATCTTCAAGAGTGAAAAGCAGTTAGTGATGGCTTCTTCTCGAAAACTTCCCAAACGGAGCCATCTCCACAGTGTAAGAACTTTCTAGCTTGGCAGAAGCCACGCAATAATTATTCTGCAAAAGGCAAATGTTCAAGAACTGGGTACACCAAGTTTTTTTTCTAGAACTGCGAAGTTTTGACCACAAAGTGCTAGGTGCGGTGTGACAACTCATAGTAGAAGTTTTATCACCAAACTTTACAAATGCTTTGACTAATGGACAGTAATTGATGCTATGTGCAACCATTAAACTTTTTCTTTCTCCCCTGAAAGGCTGACTAGTTGATTATGAAGCATTCAAATGATCACTGCAATGAGACAAGACTGCATCAGGGAGTCACAGGACCAGCACTGCTCTTGATCATTTATGCCCTTTACACCTTCATGGCTGTAAAGGTACTTGACTATCACAGGACCTAAGGTGCTCTTATCAGTTAATGCCCTTTACACCTTTGTGATGTTAGGTTAACGCTGCCGGACTAAGCCTCAGATAACATGTTACAAAAATTTTATATCGTATCATATATGTATCATATAGGTATGTCATAAAGGCTTGCTAGCAGCTAAATGCTCTCATTAAAAACAGCACTTTTCTTTGCTGGTTACAACCACTGAACACTGCAGCGCCCTACTTGAGCAGCCCATATTACATGTGGCAACAGTCTCGGCCAGAAAAACAATTTGATTGCAATTCTATTCCTTTCTTATCTATTTCGCCGTTCATCATAGGTTCAAGCACCACCATCCACCACTGATGGGACCTGTCCCCACAAGAGTGGCGGAGGATAAGAATGGAATAGAATGCGAGGGAAGAAATGGCAGTGTTACACCAGACGTGCTTGCTGCGCTTGTGCAGTTGCTGCGTGCAACAACCATAGTTGTCAATTAGGACTGCATGCAACATACAGCGGACAACAGCATGCCATGTGGCTGTGCTGTAACATGCAGGGGTGACAAACAATGGGAATTAGACCACCAGACAACATGGCATTATAGGACACGAGTGGCTCAGAATGCCCCATGCTGGGCAGCGGGAATATACACTTTTCTTGCCCAAACTGCGACCTAGCAAACGGGAATAAATGCTTTTCTTGTCTAAACCACGAGACGGTCTGTGCTCAAGTTTGACAGACATGTCTTTCTGGAGCTTTTGACAGAGAGAGAAAAAACGTCCGTTTGGCAAGTGTGACCACAACTGGTTTGGTTTGGTTGGTTTATGAGGGTTTAACGTCCTAAAGCGACTCAGGCTATGAGAGACGCCGTAGTGACGGGCTCCGGGAATTTCGACCACCTGTGGTTCTTTAACGTGCACTGACATCGCACAGCACACGGGCCTCTAGAATTTCGCCTCCATCGAAATTCGAGCGCCGCGGCCGAGATCGAACCCGCGTCTTTCGGGCCAGCAGTCGAGAGCCATAACCACTCAGCCACCACGGCGGCCGTGACCACAACAACTGCAGTAATTCGTCATCTGCAGTGATGACCACTGATGAATTTCATTGCTTGACAAGCAAAGTGTAATCTCTGCCAAGAAAGCGAAGCCTCAGCTGTCACGTCTGCATCCTCCGTTGACATGCGTTTCAGCCCCCAACTTTCAGAAAAGACACTTATTTCTTGAGTGAAATGGCATATGCATTAGTACTAGCTATATCCAATAGCTATTTCATTTCATTTTTATTGAACTAAGGAAATGTTGCCAGCTGGCCAAATCAGGTAATAAGATGTACTGTGGATAAAGTTTTCTGAAGATCTGATGGAAATAGTGGTGACAGATCTCAAAAGTTCATTTACAGTGTATAAAGATGGTAAAAGTGATCAAATCATTAAAAAAAGAAAGTGCATAGACTTTAAAAAGTCTGGCAACCTCAGCAACAGTCCTTGTCTGGGGAAGGACCCATAGACCCCTGACAGGCAAGATGAGCTCAGTTATAGCCTGAGCAGTGAGGAAGAGGCTGAGGTCGGCAGGAGACTCCATGTAAGCAGCCTACATTTCTTAAAAAACCTAGGACTCTTTCCAAAGAAAACATCTGGTCTCCACCTAGAGAAAACGAGGCGTGCGGTGATATTTGGTTCACGTAAAACTCTAGAAAGTGGCACCTCCTTACTAGAATTGAGAGTTATGCCAGAGTTATGGGACTCTTATTTTGGATTACAAGTCTACAGGGCAGTTTCGCACACTAATGCTATTTTTTGCAAAGTTAGGAAGGCATTACTGTTTTTTACCTGCGTTCAAGGAGGTGTACAAATGCACGATGAAACAACAAGAGTTGCAGCAAGTGGCTGAAAAATAAACAAACCCGAACTGGAGCTGCGCGCTCTGCATGTAGCATCCTTAAGTGTAGCAGATGACTCAGAATACGCAAAAAGATTTGCATTGCCCTGCGAGGAGCTATACAAAGCTCTGAAAAAATAAACTACACAGCAACTGAGTTCGCGAGAACTCATCATACTCGCTGGAACTGCATGGAAACATGAACAGATCATAGACGTCAACTTAAGAGTGGCCTGCACTGACTGCACTAGTACTGCTTTGGTGCAACACAATAGCAAATTGTTAGCACAAGGGGGAAATCACAGGCACAAAATGAAACACACACACACACACGCTACCACACTAGATACTCACGCGTACACGCAACATAATTCCAATTAAATCTGAATTACTATGTTTTAACTGTATCTGGTTTTCCGCCACTGCAAACTGAATGTTTAGGCTAAGGAACACGACGAACCAGTGCATCCGGTCGTTACCTAGCTATACGTGCTATGTGCAGAGCATAGTGATGCTGATATAAATGAAAGCTTGATCATTGCTGTCCCGGCAGAGATCATCACAAACAGCAAGCCAACTGTACACCAACATGGAAGCATTTACCACTGCCAATGTTAACAGCCATGATGATATGATAATGAATTTTAATAGCACAAGGGCATCTGTGGCCAAAAACAGCCCCATGGCACAAGATGTTTTTCATCTACTCAAGCTCTGACCCATTTACCAAGCATTTCACCACAAAGAAGCCGAGCGCATCAACTCATGGGAAAGCTTGTATCCATTTTTTCAGGAGAGAACAGTCGCCAGTCAACCAAGAATGGGCTAATTTTACTACAAAACGGGAGTGTCAGCAAATATTAACAGTTTAAAAAGCGGAGTTTGCAGTTCTACAACAAGAGCTGCTATATTTCACAAGATTTTAAAAAGCTGGCCGAATTCCTGTGCTTCTCCAAAACAAAAATGCGGCAGCTGTAGAGATGTGCCGTCCTTATTCACACAGGTGGTCCACTGTTGAGGGCACCCGCTGTCCAGCCCACATATCTGTCACGGCTGAGGGCTGCCAAGATAATTCTTTCCGCTCGCAACTCAAGGCGAAAGCTTTCGATTACAACAGTTATCTGAATATTGACCCTAATCTTAAATGTATTGAATGTTTCTTGACTAACCACACCCAGTTTGTATCAGCTAAGATACTCTATCACCCAATGTGCTGCAACATCTGGTGTTCCCAAGCCTCTGCTCTGGGTCCTTTACTCGTTAATATATATTAATGACCTTCTGATTGGCATTAACTCTTGCATTAAGCTTTTTGCTGATGACTTCTTTTTTCATCCAATACATAACACTAACAATAGTTCCTGCCTTCACTCCAATCTTGATAACATCTTAATTTGGTGTCAGCGATGGTTGATGGTTTGGTTTAGTTTAGTTTATGGGATTTAATGTTTGAAAGCAACTCAAGCTATGAGGGACGCCGTAGTGAAGGGCTCCGGAAATTTCCACCACCTGAGGTTCTTTAACATGCACAGACATTGCACAGTACACGGACCTCTAGAATTTCGCCTCCATCGAAATACGACCGTCACGGCCGGGGTTGAACCTGCGTCTTTCGGGTCAGCAGCCGAGTGCCATAACCACTGAGCCACCGCGGCGGCTGCGATGATCTATGGTTCTCAATGCATCGAAGCGCAAAATTATGTCCATCTCATGCCAATCTAATCCGTCTAAAATGCTAGATTATAAGATTAATGAAGTTTCATGATGAAACGCATTATCTTATAAATATATGGGTGTTCACATCACTTACAACTTATCCTGGCACATGCACACAGAATATGTCATTAACAATGCAAACCTTGCCCTTGGTTACATATGCAGAAACTTCTCTCCGGCTCCATCCCATTTGAAGCCACCTTTATATCAAACACTAATAAGGCCAAAGTTAGAATACGCATCATCAATATGGGACCCCGCAAAACTCACTTTAATCGATGCTATAGAATCTTTCAGAATTGGTCAGCTCGCTTCATCCTTTCCAATTATTCTCACACGGCTAGTGTTTCTATAATGAAACCTAAACTTGGTCTGACTAATCTCGCAGTTCGTAGAAATATTTCACACCTCAGTCTTTTCCACAGCATTTTCTTTCATAATGAGACACTAAAACAGGAAATTTTTTCTTCTATACTATCATACGTATCATCACGTGTAGATCATCCGCATAAAGTTGCCATGCCTACTTGTAAAACGAATGTACTTTTCAATTCTTTCTTAACAAAGACTAGCACTGAATGTAACCACCTGCCACCCTCTATCACCTGCATTGAAGACGCATCATCCTTCAAGCCACTTATCACCAAGTAAGTCATCGAACAAGCATCTGCATCATGATTTTTGCCTTTTGCCTGTACTTTTCACCATGTATTTTTTTTCTTTTTTCACCCACACCCTCTATAACACCCTGCGGGCCCTGAGGGCATTGTAATCAATACCAGCACAGTGCCACTCATCATCAACCACGGCCACATCAACTGCAGAACAAAAGCATGTGAATAGGGTTTTCACCTATCAGCTATTGTATTTCGTGCTTCGGTCTTGTGTGTTCTGGCACTCAATTTTGGTGCGCAACTATGTCGAACACAGTGGTCCTACCATGTACCCCAATCATGTAAAAAATGCGCTCCGTAAAGAACTCAAAGCTGTTAACCTAGTTAACCTTCCCGTCTTTCCTTTCTCTCTCTCTCTCTCCCTCTCTACAACTGTACAGAAGCAGGGAAATTCTCAATTCAGGACAGCTTGCCTGCAAGTGGCACCACAAGCTTCTAGTTTTGCTCCCTGTAGCTAGTGCATGACTGCACGGAAACGCAAGCAAATAAACAAGTAGCACCTCCTGCACCGATATTTACAAACACACAGCACTGATATTACCCTGCATCCCCAAGATATTACACAAAAAGTAGATATTACACAAAATAAGTAGCCTGACATAACTGCATAAGGCCTGCGAATAAAAGAAACTGCATTCTTAACTCCTTCCAAATCCACACCTGTAGTGTTTCAGACATATATCAAAGCACCCACAGAGGTCCCAGGCATATCATGCCAGCTGACATGTTTAAAACTAGTGTTTTGGTTTCTACACAGCTTTTGTCATTTTCTACATGGCAAAAATTTTTATATGGATCACAAAACTAACATGTTGCTTTCGACAGCCATAGCAATCTGAAAGCTCACTACCATGGCAAATCTCACTATTCTTTAGCACCTTCAACGAATTTTTCAAACTTGGCAGCATTTGCCTTAGTAATGGAAACAGGTAGTAAGATAACACAGATGGCAGTTCACCTGCAGGTTCGCATTCCAGGTACCCATTTTTTTATTCCTGTTTACGACTGCCTGAAATGTGGTCATGGTGATGGCAATGCTACAATCTTTTACTACATTCAGAGTGACTTCATTTCGGGAGCACAAGCTTGCAGAACTTTAGAAATCTTTTCTTGTATGCAAATATTTCTACAAAAATTGCTACGGATGCCTGTGTTTCAAAACGCTATGCCCACTGATATGTCGGTCATAAGGGCTCACTTCACTTTTTATACACTGAAAACTTTTGGAGCTGGAATTCCATGTTCTTGTGAGCTTTCTGATGATGAAATGGAAACATTCTGCAGATTTCAATACTTTTTTCAATTCTTTTCAGATGTAAGTATATATGCCAGCTCATTTGATATATTTGTATTAAATTTTCTGTTTAGTCAAAAAATTTCACAGTGGCATCCATTTTTAAGTTAGCATCATTAAAAAGTACACTATATATTTACTTTGAGTTGCATATGTGGCATTACATTATAATCCCGACTGTTTCTCACCACTGATGTCTTTGGGATATGCACTCAACACAACCGCCTGTGAATTAAGAGTGAAAAACAGTGCATGGAAAGCTTCAGCCAGCACTTCAGTGATGGTGGTACAATGTTCTCATCATGTCTAAATATTCTCCAAAGATTCAGTTTCTTCTAGATTAGAGTAGAGAAGACAGTTAATTTCCAAAATGCCACATTGCAACCTTAGTTGCAAACACACTACATGGCTGTTCATAAAGACATGGTATCAGACTAATATGGTAACGTTGCATGGCAGGTAGTAACGATGATAATCAAGATGACAGCACAGAGCAGTGGCTTGTGCATGTGCCACTGAAATATATGCTCCTCACACAGGCAATGAGTTTAGCCTTGCAGTGATAATAAAATGGGTTGTATGCCAAGGAGTAATAATCTGCACCCAAGGCACCATTTTAAGACGAACGACCATGTCTTTCGAAAATAATAACAGTGACAAGTGCCAGCTGTTCAGACCGTGGCTTTTCAACCCTTTCAATGAAGAATCCGAGCTCGTGACTGCCCCTCTCAGGAGCGACACGTGCTTTTCTTCTGTGTCATGCAACACTTGCATTGGGCAAAGAAATGCAATAATATAGAGGCGGAATTAACATGAAGGTGGTCATTTTAGACTTCGCCTACTCCAATAAAGTGATCTACTGCATCTGCGATTTGCAGGACAGCAAAGAAAAACACACAAGTACAGCAGGTCTCTCCTTTCTTCTTACCTGTTCTTCTAACTATTGAGGGGAGTCAGTGATTGTTATGACAGGAAAATTCATTGCTCTTGATCAGACGACGCAAAAGTGATCACAATGACATTGATAATGACTGTACAGCACGTGCACGCAGCCCGTGCATCAATGCTCAGACTGAAAACAAGAAACGGCGGCATAAAGGTGCTGCACTGCAACGCTTGACAAGATGCCAGCAATGGCAGGTACCTTATGAACACTTCAATGGCAGATATTCTCTCCGCATTGTGTGAAGGTATATTATTGGCCAGAATGAAAAATGACTGGGTGAAACAAGATAAAGACGCGTATTATATGTCGTGTCATTACTGAATACTATGGCACATGTGACTAATTGTGCAGGAGGTACTATCATCAACAAAAGTAACTGACCCCCCCCCCCTCCATGTTTCGAACCACACCACACTGTATGTAGTAGCCACCCAATGATGTACTCCTGGTGTCGAGATTGGCGCTGTGACTGTGCACCCTTGGTGTCGAGACTGACAGGAGTCATCATAGTCTGTCATGACAATAGGAGTTCACCGTCAGGTGGCTCCTGCATGCAATGTGGCACGGTTCAAAATGTGGATGGGGGTCAGTCACTTTTGCACCCGATAGTAAATTAGGAATAATGCTCAATGCCAAACCAAAACCTATTTACACGGGTCAGCATCAAAATGTGAAAGAGACTTGGCTCTCAGCAAACTTTCATTCCAGTCTGGTAGCATGCTGAACCTTGAGACTGCGATGGGCATTTTGTGTGAGGACACCTACTGAAGCTTGTGCAGACAAACATTCGAACTGAAGAATCATGAAGGCGGGTATTCAGACTCGTGATGACGGGTATTCAGACTCATGATGACGGATATTCAGACTCGTGAAGACGGATATTCAGACTCGTGAAGACGGATATTCAGGCTCGTGAAGACGGATATTCAGGCTCGTGAAGACGGATATTCAGGCTCGTGAAGACGGATATTCAGGCTCGTGAAGACGGATATCCAGGCTCGTGAAGATGGACGTTCATTTCATGAAGATATATTCTGACTCGTGAAGATGAATATCCATATCTGTGAAAAACTACATTCATGTTCGCGAAGACGGATATCCAGATTTGTGATGACGGACATCCAGATTTGTGAAGACTGACATCCAGATTTTTGAAGACTGACATCCAGATTTGTGAAGACTGACATCCAGATTTGTGAAGACTGACATCCAGATTTGTGAAGACTGACATCCATATTTGTGAAGACTGACATCCATATTTGTGAAGACTGACATCCATATTTGTGAAGACTGACATCCATATTTGTGAAGACTGACATCCAGATGTGAAAACAGACATCCAGATGTGAAAAACAGACATCAGATTTGTGAAAACGGGCATCAAGACCAGTGCAACAGCCTGCCCCTTAAAGCAAGGCAAGAGCTTTGCAGAGGGAAATGATTTTAGAACAGGCAAGAGGAGTGCAGCGGGTACTCACAATGCGGGGCTTGAATGGCGGCTGCACCTCGCGATTCTCAATCTTGTCCCAGTCAATGCGGCGAAAGAACGGATGTGTCCGGACATCCTCCTCACCCGACAGGCCACAACCCAAGCGCCGCGCTGGGTTTTTGGTCAGGAACTGCACAGTGCAAACGCAAAGAGGTAAGATTTGAAAATGGCTTTGAGCTTATGGCAAAGAACCTTGTGCGAGTATTTGCGCTATAAAGGCAAATCCATTTTCCACAGAGGATGATTCTATCACCAAACAACAGTAGTCAAAAAGCGAAAAAAAAAAACTAAATAGTCATTCTACACCTGTCATTTGTGGTATCTACATGCTTCCCAACGTAATAAAACATATAATTCAAGTTTATGCTTGTTTCAACAATGCATGCGAGGCCCTGAGCACGGGCCGTCGAGAAAGAAAAGAGAAGGCATTGAAAGAGCTATGAGGAGAAGGGAGGGGAATATAAAGGGTACATTGAGCGCAGAACTGCGCAGCACGAAGCACGAAGCAGTGAGGCAAGAAGCGACGGCAAAGCAGCCACTACAGTGGGAGGCGTCCTGTGAAATATTGGGGATTCTTTGTTCTCAATTCACAGAATTTAATATTTCCCGCCACAGGAAGGCCAATAATTGGCATAATCAATGGTTAAATTGAAGTTTTTTCATGCCTCACATGACCTAAACAGTTCTTAAACGTCACAGCCATCGTTTGGTTGATGAAACCAAGAAGGAAACAGCATGGTAAAATAAATTAGATTGTAAATTATTTATTGATCTTAGGAAAATACCACATGGTGATCCATGTACTATAATGTCCTGTGCATCATTAGAAGGAAGAAAATTAGCAGCCAAAATGAAGTGGCTGTAGTCCTTTAAGGAAACCTTAAAGCATTTACTATGATTGCAGTGGAATGCAGAAATGAGTACAAACCCCTTTGCAAGCCTCCTTGGCCTCCTTGGAGAGGGCCTTGGGGTAGGAGACGTTGTGGTCCGTGATGGAGGCAAAGAGCTCCTCCTCATCCTCTCCATCGAACGGCGGCTGGCCCACCAGCATCTCGTACAGCAGCACTCCGTACGCCCACCAGTCCACAGACTTCCCATATGGCTGGTACAGGATGATCTGCATGGCAGGCACAAAGATTGAGTGACCTGGTTCTTCCGCACGTCAGCTGCTGAAGTAAGACCCGTTAGTGAAGCCACCATGAAAGGTGAAACACTGAGTGAAATGGCAAACAGTACTGTGGCGCGATCTGTTGATAAATATTGTAATAAATGCCTGTGTGGCTGGCAAGAAAGGCAAACTTGTTTTCCCTTGCTTTCTCAGATTGGCTGACAAATTATCAGATTTGTGCGATTCACCAGAGGCATGACGACATAAAAATGCTCCAACACCACCGGCCTTCTCGCCGTCTGTCACTCTCAATGACAGAGATAGCTTTTCTTGGTGGCCCTTGGTCGTCACGTGCTTCCCTTCCTCATGTTTATCGATTTTAGTGTATCATGTGATGTACTTTGTGTTTTTTCCTTTATAAGCACCAGGTGTTGCCAATAAAGCCTTAGTTGAGAGTCAGCGCTCATCCAGTGTCCTTGTCCTTGTCAGACGTTCGCGCTGTGCGACAAAAGATGCTTCTGTAGGGCTGTAAATGGGAAGGTAATGAGAAGTTACTTTGCGATTTTCTGAGTAATGCATTCACCTTCCTACATAGGAAAAAAAGACACTAGCAGTGTTCCCAAGGGCAATCTATCAGTCTAGCCTTGCTTACTGCATCCGTTTATTTTCTCTTCAAGAGGCTCTGAAAGGAGCTCTCAATAATGTTGTACTAGTATGCCTAGGATGTTAAAGGACACCGCTTCACAAATATCCTCTAGCAAGAATTTTTTCAATGTGTTTTGCGGAACCCGAGTTATATGTAGTCAAAATTTGAATTTCTGTGTCTTCACGCCTTTCCCTCTCCTCTCATTTTTTGCACGCTGAAATATCAAAGCTCCTCCACCGGTCCCACCCACCTGGGCCCTCCACAACCTTCGCCAGCTGCCGATGCACACGGGAATTCCCGCCCCCTGATCCTCCGGAGTGGCCACGGCCATGGTATTTGTATAACATCTCAAAAATTTGGCTCAACTAAGCAATGGTAACTTCCGGCCGTTGACGTCACTTGCACGATATGACATCGTATGCCAGGTTTCGCGCAAAGGCCTGGCAGCGCTGGTTGCCGCGAGGTGCGAAAGCGGGAATTCTTAAAAATGTATTCTAAATTATCAGCTCACTTTGCAGGCCTCGTGCATGGCATGAACACTCTGTGGCCTGCACTCTATATAATGCAAGCATTATATAGCCAACTTCAAACACCATTTCCAGGTACCCTTTCAGTGCCCCTTTGCACAACTTCACTGACATAAGCATTACAGGCCAGACAGGGCAGGAACAGCACCAAACAGCTGTGCCAGCAAAGTACTAGAATATGCTTCACACAAGCACATGCATGCATATATGTTGTGCAAAGAGTGATGAAAGAAAAGAACAAGTGTCCTTCAGCATCTCTTGCTCTTTCGCTGCCACACCATAGGCCGTCTGTCATATAAGGTTTGGTTTGGTTTATGGCGGTTTAACGTTCCAAAGCGACTCTGGCTATGAAGGATGCCGTAATAAAGGGCTCCAGAAATTTTGACCCCGTGGGGTTTTTAAATGTTCACTGACACTGGCGAAATGCGAACGCTGCGGCCGGGATCGAACCCGCTTGTTTTGGGTCAGCAGCCGAGCGCCGCAGCCACTGCCCCACTGCGGCAGCTAGTCATACATGACCAACGTTTTAAACCTGCTGTCAAAAATTCAAGTTGGCACTCCTGGACAAGCTGCACCATCTAGTTTGCATCTACAACATCAACTCTTTGGTTTCAGTTTTGTTTTTCCATTCTGCAATGTGAGGAGGAGACATGAAAAATGAAACTGACCACACATAGTCCGCTGGCAAGAGTGAAAGGCTACATCAAACACTTTAGTTGATTTTGATAGTTTTTTTTTTAGCAGCAGTGGGGAGTTAGACAATGATGTGGAATGGTCAGATTTCAGTTCCGATAGTGAGGCTTTGTCTCAGAGGCCTAGGACGCACGTGTTTCATTTTACCATTCACATTGTATTTTATGCAGTGCACTTGGCTTGTAAATGAGAGTTTGATTTGGTTTACGAGGCTTAACATTCCAAAATGACTCAGGCTAAGAGGGACACCGTAGTAGAGGTCTCTGGATAATTTTGACCACCTGGAGTTTTTTTAATGTGCACTGACATTGTACAGTTCATGGGTACCTTGCATCATAGAAATGCAACCACTGCAGACAGGATCGAACCCGCGTCTTTTGGGTCAGCAGCTGAGCCCCATAACCAATGAGCCACCGCGGCGGCTTTAATTATGAGAGTGGTTTTATTTGGTGTTTAGAGTCTTCGCAACACATTGCCACAATGGTTCACCAAATGCGCCAGCATAATTTTGATATGATGATGTCAAAGGAAGGCCATGCCCCCTTTTCATCCAGAGAACCCATTCGCTACCAATTAAAAGAGCTACAAGCTCTGCCATTAAAACAAGAACAGAACAAAGAACAAGTGTAATATGCAGCACATTCCAGATCTATCTCCATTTCATGTCCTCACGAGACTACTTTCTCTAGCTGCACAGCAGTCATATTCCCCAACTTGGAAGGTCACAAAAAGTGAAATGTATTATGTATGCAGCTGAAAATTATAAAAATGGTAGCTAGGAACATGTGCAATGTTCTGTACACAGTTTTCCATATTTTTAATCAACTTCTGGCTCAGTGCAGTTGTTTATTTTTGTTTTGTATGTAGTACTGTTTCTTTTTTGTTACCAGCATATTTAATTAGTAATATTCACACACAACTTTGGCTTTTTTTCGTGAAGTATAAACAATAAGCTAAAGTTTGATGAATTTCAATGCGCAGTGCATCTGGCACTTCTTTAAGAAACAATTTTTAATTTAAAATCTGCCATTTTTTTTCACAGTAAGGAAACAGTTGAGCTGTTGGGATTCCACAAGAATAACAGACTCAGAATCCCAGCATTAAATGTACTGACATTAAACGACCTTGTCCACCCACAAGCCTCTTTGCTGTTTGAATGCATTTTTTCAGTGAATAATTACACAACATAGGAAAGAGCTAGACGTACATAGGACAAACTGTTCGTCCTGCGAGTGTCTCTTCCCTGCGTCCCAACTAATGTTGTGCTGACAAAATTCATTCATATTACCAAGACCAACTCCCCTGTCTTTCTATCTTTCTACCCTAACAAGTCCTTTTGTAGAACTATGCACTGCAAAGTTTTTGACTGACCTCAGGCGCAATGTAGTCAGGTGTTCCGCAGAAGGTCTTGGTGGTCTTGTCCCCCTGAATGCCCTCTTTGCACATGCCAAAGTCTGCAATCTTTATGTGGCCATCCTGGTCTAAAAGTATGTTGTCCAGCTTCAGGTCCCGGTAGACGATGGACCGAGCATGCAGGAAGAACAGGCCAACGGCAATCTCGGCTGCATAGAAGACTGCCACGGGCTCCTTGAACTTGCCACACTGCTGGATCTGGAACATGAGGTCGCCGCCGTTGACGTACTCCATGACAAAATACAGCCGCTCCATGGTCTGGAAGCACGAGTGCAGCTGCACCAGGAACGGCGGTTTGGCGGCCAGCGCCAACACTCGCTTCTCCACCATGGCACACTCAACATCATCGTCCTGGATGATGACGTCCTTCTTGAGCACCTTGACCGCGTACAGCTCATCGGTGCCTCGCCGCTCGGCCAGCAGCACCTTGCCAAAGCTGCCCTTGCCGAGAACGAGCAGGAAATTGAAGTCTGACGCCCGGATGACATCCTGTGCAGAGAAGTGGTAATGTATAAGTGTGCCGTCAATGAGACCACAAAACCAGCAAATTACAATGAATGGTGGAACCTCATTTATACATACCCACTAAACATAACCTAAACATATCAAAACATAATCATGACTGATCTTCAACTCTGACACCACGGCAATCAATGTATTAAACAGACGTAGGTGAGTGTCAACTGCTCTCTTGTATACACTCCTCTCAGCCTGTGAGCATGGCTTAAGGTCAGCGACCTTGCAGTCCCAGGAATTCTGTCATGCACATTTTAAAGGAACAATGAGGACAACGCCACCCAATTTCGGTTCTTAATAAAAATGAATTCTGTGGCTCTTTCGCTATTAGTTAACGCTTGTCCGGCAGCCAAAAAGCCATTTATGGCTGAGAAAATTGAAGTCAAAAATTTTAGCCCCCAACTGATTCAAACTCGTAATGTCCACACCAAAAAAAGGACTGGGTCACTGTTTTGAAGTGAATGGCTGTGCAGCATAGCCTCTGGGACCCACGGCAAAAAATTGTGTTGATGCACGCAATTGACGTGCAAAATCGACTGGCAATGGCAACACCTGTATTTCACGTTTTGGTCTTTTGTAGCTTATAAAAGGTCCGTTTTTGGTTACAGTGGTCACTTTAGACCCCAATTTGTCCTTGCTGTCCCTTTCAACCCAGCTGCATCTTGCTGACAGTCACACCGTGATAAAGTTTAGTCAACTTCAAAATTTCAGGCTCCTTACAAGAATCTCTGGAGTTATGTAAAGGCATGCTTGGCTTAACAGCCCAAAAGTTGCCCATGGACTATGAGAGATGACGTAGTGAAACGCTATGGAATAATTTCGACAACCTATGGTCCTTCAACATCCAACATATGGTCCAACATAAAGACAACGTATGGTCCTTCACTAACATCGCACAGCACAAAGAGCTTTTGTGTTTCACCTCCATCTAAATGCGGCCTCTATGGCCAGGATTCAAACTTTCAACCTGGAGCTCAGCAGGCAAACTCTATAGCCACCGTAAAGGGTTCTCCATACTTGATTGGCACTCCTTTCTCTAGTGATAAAAATGATCAATTGATCAGCCTTTTCTCCTTACCTGCTTGCCCATGTTGTGTGGGATGAGGTCAGACGATGCCTGTGGCGTCGGCCGCGCCCTGGTCGGTTGGTGGTGGTGGGTGGCCGCCAGCGCCGGGTCCTCTGGAGGCACGGGCACATTGTAGAACTCGCCCTCCTCGGCCGTTAGCAGCTTGAACCAGCCCTCAGCTGGTGCCTTGAGGATCTCGGAGATACCGAATGAGAGTGAGCCCATGAAGTCGTTGCGCGACGTCCGGTCCCAGTCCCAGAGCTCAATGAGCAGCCGCCGGTCCTTGTCAACAGGCTTTAAGTCGCTGCGGCAACAAAAATTTGCAATAGTGGGCAAAAGATGGTTCGCTAACTGGGAAATTCAGCGAGAAACAGCTCCGTAAAAGTAGTTTTTGAGGAAAGGGAATGGCACAGTAATTGTCTCACATATCTCGGCGGACACCTGAACCCCAAATGGGGCAATCATCAGGAATTTGCAGCTCATGCTTGTAGTGATGTGTTTTGCTTTGTAATAGTGCCAAATATATCCCCCAACAACCTGATATGTATAAAACAAGTAAAATTTAGCCCTGCTCTTACTTTGCATACAAGAACTGATCTCACTCACCCAACTTTTCCTCAAAATTTTGTATGCCACAAAAAAGAACTCAGACATCATTATGACAAAGGTCAAATACAAAATTTGATGGCCTACTTCGTGAAATCATTTCCAGCCACTTCCTAGGGTCATTTAATAGGCCCAGCAACGCATGCGGGAATTCAAATAGAACTGCGCCATGCCAAAGGTGTGAGAACAGTTGCTGAGCTCCAACATTAAACCAGCAGAAAAAAAGAAAAGTGGTGTGTGGTATACTGCTTTTCCCACATTAACGCAGCAGAAAAAAGAAACCACATACCACTTTTCTTTTTTTCTGCTGGTTTAATGTGGGAGCCGAGTAGCCGTTCTCACACCTTTGGCATGGCGCAGTTCCATTTGAATTCCTGCATGCGTTGCTGAGCCTATTAAAAAAACGTGGTGCATATATGGTAACTCATCGCAGTAGCTCAGTGGATAAGGCGCTGGTCTACTGAACTAGAGTACCCTGGTTCGAACCCGACCGCGGTGGCAGTGTTTTGATGGAGGCGAAACACAACAGGTGCCCATGTGCTGTATGATGTCAGTGCATGTTGAAGACCCACAGGTGGTCAAAATTATTCGAGAAACCTCTACTATGGCACCTCTTTCTTCTTTCACTCCCTCCTTTATCCCTTCCCTTAAGGTGCAGTTCAGGTGTCCACTGAGATATGCGAGACAGTGCATCATTCCCTTACCTCAAATACCAAACACCATGTTGTACGTGAGGCTTAGCACCTCAGAGCAAAACATGGGCTAAGATGTGAACACTAGCGGAGGGCCTCACAATAATTTTGACAAGCTGGGTTTCTTTAACATGCGCTAACATCTCACAGCCCACAGGCATTTTTGCATTTCACCTCCATTAAAATGCGGCCGCTGTGGCAGAGCCAGGCTCGCAAATCGCAGGCTACCTGCCGTAGGCTACCCTGCAGGCTACTGCCGCAGACTACCTGCCGCAGACTACCTGCCCAAAGTTACCAGGCGCCAAGTGCAAACTGCCACAAACTGCCAGCTGCAAGCTCCCTGCCAAGGCAGGTAAGACTGTGGAATCTGTGAGCACTGTGGTGCTCTAATGAATGGAATTGTCAATCAGAGGTGCTGCTGCTCACAATGTGAGTGTCTCATTCCACTCTGGGTTCAGGCAGGCCTTGATGGTCTTGGTCTTTCGCTTGGCCGAGTCCCCCATGTCAGGAATCAGCTTGAGCTTCACATAGGGGTCCGAAAGGCCGTTGGGGTCCATTGGGATCAGGTTGCGCGCCTGCCGTACTGCGCCAACACAAAAAGCGGCCTTCATTTAGGAACGTGCATCTTGACCAGACGGCAGCTTCTTAAGCTACCGTGCCTCTTGTCACCCAAAAGTACCTCAACATGTTAGAAACGCTTACAGGAGAATTCCACTTTCGGTATGAAAAATGACATGGATCATTTAAGATGTACAAAGGCGTTCAACACTGCAATTACTTCTGAATATAAATTTAACAATTGTTGGGTCTTCTTGAAAAAACAACAAAACCAAGAGGTGGTGGCATGGGTAGTTGACCATGCTGAAAGTGCCAAATGTTAAGGGAAGTCATACTAGAGATCTGGCAAGTTATGCTTCCCATTTTCACTAGCTTTAAATTCAAGCTGTCATTTTCAGATTCAAATTTAATAATTATGTCGTTAGGCTTGCATGAGCAACGAGTACTAGTTGTGACCACATGCACAGAAGGCAGCAAGATGAATCTGCAGCTATGTTTTTGTAAGTGAAAGAGGTTTTGTAGACTTCCCAATAAGATGTATAGCATGTGCAAGTTCAACAAGTGAAAAACTAGTGCCAAAGCTTTAACATTCACTGAAAATTAAAGCCACGGATACATCAAGAAGTTTATTTTTCTTCATTTTCTTTGCAACAGCATTTCCCAAAGTGCAACAAATGTTGAGTCATTAAAGGAGCATCAGTCAAAAAGGTGAAAATGTTAAGGCTTCTTGGTATTTTCTGTTCAAGCACTGGGTTCTACTCCTCAGTCTCCAGTTGAATATATACAGCAAGACAATCTGCTACTAAGGGTGCATTTAATGGGTTGCCCTAGAAGGCAGCTGTGTCCCCTGCCACAAGTGGGATATTTTATGTGGGAAACCAAACTGGATCCCGTTTATTTTCGAGAAAAGAAGTCCAAGAAATTCTCTGTGAAAGTATGACCAACCATCAAACAACACCTTCAAAAGCTGCCCCTTTAAATTCACCCTTGGAGTCTCATCAAGTCTCAAGAAGATTAATAATTACATGAATGCAAAGGAGACAACAAAAGCAGCTCATTATATACAGATTCACACTGATGTCCATGACACCCAATCGAAGCATCAAATGCTACATGAACCTCGGGGGCTTTCTGCCTCGCACCAGCGACAGTGCCACCGTGGACAATCTTATGTTGCAGAGCAAGGCAGGGTCTGCAGAGGAGCCTCCATGGTCGTCACAACAGCAAGTCTTGCCCAGTGGGAGACTGTCTGGTCGGATGACCTCCAGAGAAGCACCCCTTCAGGCTTGAACATCGTCCTTTTGTAGCCTGACGACTTCTAAAACCACTGAGATGCGCAGCCAAGCTCAAAGAAAGTGTCACTACAATTTGAGGCATTACGAAGTCCATGCTAGCTGTAGCAGCAACAGCTCAGGAGAGGACTTGGGAGCACAGTGCAAAGCATCAGCAAAAGCTAAGAAAAAGGTTTCCTTCGAATGCACTTTACTGTAAGCTGGCAATGCAAGAGGAGTGGTCCAGTTGTGTACAACTAATGTAATTGCGCAAGATGTCCGTCACTCGAGGTCAGGAAACTCATTGGCTGAAGATAGTCTGTTTCTCTAGCAAGGTAGAGATCATGCAAAAGGTTGCCAGAACTCTGCGGCATCCCTGCCAAGTAAAAAAAAAAAAGGATCCATTTGGAAATTTTCGTACTAAAACTAACTGGCCAAAATCCAGTTCTGTCTCTGCCACCCATTGGGCTTCCAACTGGAAATGGGTTATGGGGGTTTAACGTCCCAAAGCAACTCGGGCTATGAGAGACGCCGTAGTGAAGGGCTCCGGAAATTTCGACCACCTGGGGTTCTTTAACGTGCACTGACATCGCACAGTACACGGGCCTCTAGAATTTCGCCTCCATCGAAATTCGACCGCCGCGGCCGGGATCGAACCCGCGTCTTTCGGGCCAGCAGCCGAGCGCCATAACCACTCAGCCACCACGGCGGCCCTCCAACTGGAAATAATTGGTCAAACAACCAGACCAAACTGCTCGCAAATTAACTCCAATGGTATACCTATTGGACCCAAATGGGTTTAACTGCCCAGCCCCTCCTGAAAAATTGAGAATTCTAATTGGGGCCCATTGGCTTTCCACCTCAGATTTCTGGGAGACCTCTGCCTTGTGCCAATGTGTTCACAAGGAAATTGTAATAATGAGAATTACACTTATCCAAACAATGAGAATTACACTTTTACCCAAATTTATCCAAATCCAAGCTGGAATTTGCACACAGCGCCATGGAGAGCCAAGAGCTGTCGCATGAAGCCACAGTGCTCCAGACCTGCATCCTGCTCAGAAACCACCACCACAGTGCTGGCTGTTGTACCAGCTAGTTAATGCCATTTTGACCTTGCTTACACTAAGTGAACATGTCCTTATACAAGATTTTGTAATTCTTGAACACTCGGGCAGCAGTAACCGACTATGCGACAATAAATCCATGTTTGAGGAGGAGGAGATGCACAAAACAGTTTACTGCTGTTACTCACAAGGCATCCAACTTAGGACAAAATTGGTTGCAATCACAAGTAAAAGAAAGGATTTGAAAGAAAGCTGTGAAAGGAGGAGAAGGTAAATTTTGGGATATATAGGCATAAGATATAGATATAGGCATAAGAACTCACATGGAAAGGCTAGCCTGAAAGGACAAGTCAAGCCCCGCGCTAACCATTAGTGCGAACTTTGTGCAAAGACGAGCTGCACTAATTGTGAGCAGCCTCCAGTTTCAGCGGTAAAGCCATGCACCTGATCAGACCATTACACTGGCTCATGCTCTTGAAGCTAAAGTTTATTTCCAGTCTTTCAGCGATACAAACACAAAGAAAACAAGCAACAGAGGCACTGAAATGGGACCTCTTAAAATTGCAAAAGTAAGAGAAAAAAAACTGCCACCAGCCTTAGATTAAAAAACTGAAATAATGAACAACAAAAAAGAGCTACTCTGAATACCACAAAGAAGTGAAAAAGAGAAGAAAATAGAGAACATGCAGGAAAAAGCACAGTAGCAATGGAATACACAGATAATTCGAAAGAATGGGTTAACATAAAAATACAGCAATTGCACATTTACAGACTTAGCACAAATGAATGCTCCAGCCTTTTTTTTTTAATTAATAAGCTCTCTTCATTCACCTGCAATTAAACGAGGCAGAGAGACAGTGCTGCCACGCCTCCATCTTTAGGTGTAATAACAGCTAAATTAGCAGACTGAAAAGCACAGATTAGGGTGCCACTAAGATGGCAATTCAATTTAAGCAGCTACAAAGTATGCAAACAATGCATAACTACTACGTCAGTGCACATTCTGTGATGAATGTGAAACACGAAATGCTGTAGCTTTGGGTTTATTCTTATTCCACTGCTCTACACATGGCTTCTCAGCATCTTGCATCTTGTGTGTGTGGTTTGCAAAAAACAGCAGGATATCAAATCGGGTGAGTTCATTTGTGCCAAGCCTGCAAGTAGTCCCTAAACAAAAGAACAGCGCATGATAGCTCAGAACTGCACTTAAAAAATACTAAAAGCAACTGAACTGCAAAAGAAGGACACTTTATGGCATGAAGTGAACCTAAAGTTTCATTACTAAAAACTTCATTGAGCACTATTGTTTTCCTAAACTTAAATGAATAAAATTTATTTGATGAAAGACTTGTATTATGTGTCTACTTCACTGGCAGATTTCAATAACAGAAACGTAGAAGGTTAGGCTTCTCACTATAAAGTAATCAGTAATGTCTGCACTAAGGTTTTTAATGACAAAGTTCAACGTTTGAACAATTAATATGGGTCACGTATTACACTAATTTCACAATCCACATATCTTGCTTTAGAACACACACAGTGAGGAAGGTTTAACCTAATGACAATACACAGAGGCTCCAGCAATTCACATTAGATAAGTATACAAGCTATGCAGCCAGTAGCAAGGGCCTAAGATATGCCATGGACTCTTAAAACATTATCCAGTAATGCAAGGTATCACCAATGACTGAGGTAATGACCCCTGTTGAATATAAATGCTGTAAAATGAGTATTTGTGTACAGGTTCCGAAAGATTTGAGTACAACGTCAGAATGACCACTGATTTTAATCAGCAGAAATGAAAGCAACTGGAAAAATAACCCAGATTACTGTATCATAGTAGAACACATTACAGTAGATCATGCACATCATCATGATGTGTTTTAACACTTAGCCTTAATGATTTGAGATTCAAATTCACGTACTACATGGAGACCATTAGCACAGTCAAACCAGGGTGACGAATTTGTACCCATGTTGCTTACCAACTGATGGTACCCACGATTACAGCGGGCTTATTCTTCCATCTGATCAAACAGAATAATGTGCCAAAAGCAGAGTGAAAGTAAGAAAGACTGAATAGGGCACCATCTTTGGCAGACAAACATTTTATGACCTGCACCATAAATCTCGACATATGGCGTATACGGCCTGAATCTAGACATCTATACAGTATATAACAAGAAATAGCGAAAATTTTTATTTAAATGCTCTATTATTTTTTCAGTGCACATGTAACTAAACATCAGACTGGGAATACTATTCCAACACCTTAAGCAACTGATCTTTCCAAGAAAGCTACCAAGTTCACGTCAGGGTCACCTTTACTCCAGTTGAGTGAGGAACAGTTTTCCTGCCTTTCTACAGCAGGTTTCTATCCAAGGGCACTCATATTTCTTAGGTTCCTTGAGACCGCGAGACACAGTGCTCCAATTAATGAATGATCACTTCTTCACTCTGGGGTGCCTCTTATCACACATGCATAAAGTAGTCTCACAGCAGGCAGCTTCATCGTACTAAGCTTGCGGCCCAACATTTGACACCTCGTAGGCAATCATTCTTCCAGGTACAAAACTTGAAACATGCACATTCTTGTACAGTACATGCTCGAAGGCATGGGACAGGCACAGTCTAGATGAGCAGCAACGGATAGACAATTGAAGCTAGCTTCCTATTTTCCCATTTAAACCCTGACATCAAAGTTCTAAGGCATCTTCAAAGTTCTAAAGGGAGGAACTCAGTTACCAACTACCCAAAGCTAACCATTCAGCCCCGCCATACATCAGCTGGCACAGAAAAGCACAAGCTGCACTGAGTATTCTGGAATGACAGATAGTAAATGCCACCAAGTGTTTGAAGCCACGGTCTGTATACCACAAATTCACAAATATGAACACCAAACACTAAGCTATGCTATGCAGCCTCAGCATGTTTTGTTGAAGGCCGACCCACATGGAGTGAACTTGCATCGCGAACTTCGAACAGCCAGCACCAGCGCACAAATCGAAGGCGTGCCATCACAATGCTGCACCACATGCAGTGAAAAAAAACAGGTGACCTCCACCAGGCCGCCGCCACTTTGATTTCAGCATTGCTAGAAACTGTGAGATTCTATATATTCAGTAAAATGCTTAAAAAGAAAGTAGCTTTGTATTCATAATAAAGCAATTATTTATTCAGTGGCGAGAAAGAGGATGAATTATTCTTTGTAACTCCTTTCTGAACCAAAATCATTAAACCTGTTTGAACCTCCCATGCTTTCCAACATCAAATAATGCATACTGGCTAAGCCTAGCAGCTCTAAAAAATCCAAAACCAGTCTGAAAATTTAGCGAGCTTCATTGGTAAAATTTTGTGGTCCGGGCATCTTAAGACAAAGCGAGACTTCTGTGCACTTTTCATGCTAAACACAGTGCAGTGGCAAGGATGAATTGGTGAAGCAAGAGGCGTAACTTTAATGGGCGCAACCATGTTGCCCGAACGTACAGCGGCATGTAGAGGTGGACGGAAGTCAAGGCGCGGTCGCGCCCTGATTGGTCCACGCTGACAACTGCATTGGCCGCTTGCATCAAGCAGCTGTACGCACGGCGAACATATCTAGCTCGGCTTGATCGACAGCGAACAGCTATTAGCTGCCAAACGGATAACACCGGATGGCTGTTCGCCACTTTTTCACAGGAAAATCACTCCATGTCTGTCGTCCTTAAAGTCTACAGCTGCCGGAATTGAATATAAAAGTGATAGTAACAAAGCAACTCACTTTCGCAGTCTCTTAATGGTAAGTAAAATTCCTTAAGCTGCAAACACAACTTAGCCACCTGTTTTATCTCGCAATGACAAAGGTAAAATGAAAGTCCTCTTAAAAAGCTGAGAACAAGGAAATTAAATGCAAACATTGAAACCCCAGACAGATACTAATATGCCTGAGACAGCCAATAAGACAATGTCCAAAAACAAAAACCAGTAACAAAAAAAATACTAGAGATACAAGAACGTGCAATAAGTGAAAGCTATGAATATTGCTGCAAATGTCACAGCTCAAGATAAAAAGAAGCCTTCTGGAGCAGTCCTCAACAGAGTGAACTTTCAAGAAAGGGTGAAGTCCTTTATGGGAAGGAAAAGCTGATTAGTATTCAGCAAGTAACCAACCCAAAAACATGCAATTGCAATGGACCTGTCAACATGTACGAAGCGGTCTTTCTGTCAGAAAGCAAGCCTCATCAAACTATTAGAAAGGCTGGCAGAGAGAAATTTCAGCTCAAGGACTATAGCTGCACTGTGCCAAGATGATCTGAACATGCCAATAGGCAACATTCTGCACTAACACCAAAAAGCACAAGTAACTCCAAGGACTTCATTACTCAAGCTTGCAGCAAGTCATCACAGCTATAATGTGCTCTAAATAGTACTAGTACTAAATGGAACCGCAATCTACTGCTAAATAGAAACAGACTACTAAATGAAATCATCTAACAGGAGTATAAGATACTACTAAATAGAAAAGTGAACTACTACATATAAGTACTATCACCATTACTATAACCACCGAACCACCACTACTACCACCACGTCTATTACTACTGCCATTAGCGGCAGTACCTAAAGCGAACTAAAAAAAAAGCGGAAGGACACCTCCTTTTCCATCGTGAGAGACCTTGGAGAATGCAGGGCACCTCACAGACAAATATCCTCAAAAACAAATTTCCAGTCAATATGCAATAGGAGCTGAGAAAATAAGTGCAGTGGCTTTCTTCCGCTGGCTTATGCCTTTCATCATGGGGAGCATCACCCTGCAAAACAAGGCTATGGTCGGTCGCTTGAATCATTAGGCAACCCTGCCCCCACCACCATATCCAGTGGAACCGTGGTTTAATTGATGCCAAGATGCTCAAGTGAAATGGCATCTTGTACTGTTGCTCTGCTTAACCTAGCTACCCAAGAACCCTGTTTGGCCAGCTGCAAGGAGAGGTCTTTTTTTTAATTTTTGGGCAGGGAGAGCTCATCAACTCATAAACTGACTTACACATGCCAGTTAAGGTAATTGTACTGTAGTTAGTTTAGTTTTATGGTGCTTTAACGTCCCAGAAGTGACTGAAGCTATGAATGATGCTGTAGTGGAAGGCTCCGGATAATTTAGTCCGCCTGGGGTTCTTTAGTGGCACTGACACCACAGTAATTGTACTGTAGTGAAGGTTGCCAAGTATGCAGTGTTTAAAAGCATGTTAACAGGTCCAAAATTTGAATGTCTAGACATTATAGTGTCATCTGTTGGCAAGAAATTGAAAAACTGAACATTCAAAAGTCCAAACTGCCAACAGACTTATCCCATCAGACGACTGACGGCAAAGCTTACAGGTGCTACTTCTGTCTGCAAGCCATCAAAAAACAGCAGGAGAAGCTGCCCAGATGCAAAGCAGAATATTCGTAGTTAGTAAAGTTAAAAGGTCCAATTCCCAATGGCAAAGACAGGTCGGCAAATTTTCAATTCTGTTGCCCACAATTTCCTAGCTGGACGTCCCGCACAAAGCCCTCTCCCTCGCACGTGCATGCATTGATCTCCCAAGCACACCCCCCAGAGGTGACCTCAAGTATCATACGAGGTGGCAGCACACGAATGGAGAAGAGGCGTGCGAGCACCTTCGCAGCTGAGCCGCGTGGGCGTGGCCGACACCTTGAGGTGTATGCGCCCCCGGCGCTCTGTGTGGTCGCAGCCGCAGAGATTGGGCACACTCTCCTGGCACCGCTTGTGGACGTTCATGTCGCATGCTGCATGTACATAAGTGCATGTGCCCACTTTCAGTCACACAAGTACAATCTTTGACACATGTTACACTCTGACCAGTTGTTCGGACTGACTGGTTCATGGTCTTAAAAAAGTAAAACAGAATAAAAGTGCAAAGCAAGGCAATGGAGCACAAATTAGTACGGTGTCATCTGTCTCCGACACCTCGCATTTAAATTTAAGTAAAAAATTGCACTTTGCTGAATAGAAAGTGACAACATTGTAGCTCAGCTCAAAGGAGCTTATATTTGCAAACGCTAAACACTTTGCATAAATTGTTTGTTTCTTTTTGCTCTTCACTAGTCTCGGAAAGCATTTTTCCCCACCATTCACCTTCGTGTTTTTTCGAACTAATATCCCACAGCATACTGCTCATCTTAGAATTCGTAAATGTGACAGCTGCTGAAGCATGGGCACATATTAAAAAAAACGCCTCACTTGCTGTTTCTGGACTATGCATTCTAGCTAACCACACCCTCGCTGAAATTGGGATGGAAATGGACTTCAGCAGGACATGTCGTGTGGAGAAGGGAACCTATCGCCTGCAAGGTTAACACAGTGGGCACAAGGATAAGGGAAAGACTACAATATCAGAGAATAAAGGCTCATTTACACTTGCGAGTCGCAAAGGGCATAGGGCTGGCTGCAACTTTCGATCAAGTAGTGGTTCGACAATACTAATGTTCACACCATCAAGCTTGATCCGCAGGTCATTTCCCTGCACTGGCCTTGTTCGCAACCAGAGTTGTCAGTCTTGACTGTTACTGGCCTGCCAACGAGTAGACAGATGTGGAACAAGCTCTTCGCTTCTGGAGCACACTGATTGGTCTAGCAATTTGCAAAACTGTCAGTAGCAAGGCTGGAAAATCTAGCAGTATCAGACTACCTAGCGACTGTAGCTTTTCACCTACAAGGTCGCACAACATCTAAGACTTGCAAGTGTGAATGGACCTAAAGATGGAGAGCTGAGATTGGGAAATCTGCTGGCAGCCAGACCAGGACAAAGGGCCTTGATTTTGCCAAGAAGTTAATCCAGTTGATGGTAAGGATGATAGCGAGTTGCCACCTGCACTCACCTTTGCATTTTAAGCCCTGGTGGATGAGCCCGTATAGCAGTGAGCCACAGTGGTCGCAGAACGTCGGGCTGGTGTATGTCTGTATTTGAAACTGGTGCTTCGTGCGTGCATCCTGCGACAAAAGGGAGGGCAATACTAAAACGTCACTGCCATGGTGTCGAGTCTAGCAACCATTTCTCTTCTCTTTTTATGAACACATCCGCTCCCCATGAACCCCTATGATTGGATATAATCCAAAACAGAATGCGGCAACGAACGTCTGTGGGCCGGCTACCTCTGTCAACACGGACTGACCGCTGTCAGTGAAGAGCAGTGCACAAAATGACTGCACAAACAACAGGTTTTGCACACAGGCAGAACTCTTACAGGTGTTTTTATTTTTTATTTTGTTTTGCACAGTCATTTTAGGAGTGGTTCATCATCATATATGTTCCAGTCTCCTCGCTCAAGATTCTAAGTTCACAAAGACGGTTATCATTTCAAAGTAAAAAGCATATCAATATCAGTTAAGGGATGAAACAAGCTACTGTAGGTTTCCTTCCAAAAATTTGGAATTTTGCACTAGCATAGACAACTGGGCTAGTTGGTTGAACATGGCACATGGAAACAGCGCAACACACAAGAACGAAGGCACAAAACAGCATTCTCACATGTCTCGTCTTTGTCCCTTTGTATGCTGTGCTATTTCCATATACCAAAACTGTTTCGCGATGAACATGTACTTAATTCAGTGTTGGCACCAGAGGGACAAATTGCGAACTCATCACTGCTACCGTACTTCCAGCACATGTCTCAACAGAGCTCAGACATCAATTTTGAAACTTAATGTGAACTTGGAACACTCAAAACAGCATGCCAGAAGTATTAAGTTTAATTTCACACGTGTGTAATCATGACGACCTCTGCAGGAGCTCCTTAGTACAGCGAAGCACCCCGATCAAAGAGTTGAAAGGAAATTATTTAACAACAAGGCCTCAGGCTGAACTCACCGCTATAGTATCAGCACTGTGGCAGTAGATCAAGTGGGAAATGTATTCACCTGAATGCATTTTAATCTTGTACTACGGTTCCTTTAGATGCTGATTAGTCCTCTTCTCATGCCTACATGCTCGTTTATTTGCCTATGTATTTTTGCATTGTCCGTACTCTGTTTCCAGTGTATTTTATATTCACCAGTACATCAGCACCGCCATAATACAGCAACAAGAATAAATGCCACAGCCAGTTTAAAATCAAGTAACACAAACTCAGTCTACCAGCTCATGAATGACAGCTTCAGAACTGTAGCGCTGCAAAAAAAAAAGTGAATGTTATGGACCAAACACTTCCTCCGGCCTTGAACTGTTTCTTTCCTTTAGAGACACACTTAAAAGGAAGCTGAAATATTTCCTAAGAATTCGACAAGGTTCAAGGGTTCGAATGCATGAAGCTTCTAGGTAAAGCATGCCAAGCATTTCTGTAATAGCACTTATGATGGTGGTACAGCTGCCGATTAAAACCGCAATACCTTCAGGCTTCTTCTGCCTGCAATAGAGCGGTGCAGAGAAGTCTGTTTACGTCCCATCATTGTTGCCAAGACTTTCAGACTTCCGCTGTTGCTCAAATCCTGCTGTGCACTGTCCAATGCCACCAAACAAAGCTTTGTGAGCTTTACCTTCAGTGGAGTTGGTTTTCTTCCTTCAAGGAAATGTTGCTTCGCTCGAAATGTAGTGCCGCCATGCATGTCATCACTGTGCCGCTCAACTCTGTGTTGCGGAGAAGCCTGAACACCATCGCACCTTTATTCAGTGATTACATCACCATTTTGGATACTGCAACAAAAAGACTTTACAAGCTTTACCCGCAAGTTTTGCACTATAACCCCTTTAAGCTCGTCGAATTCTAAAAATTCTTCAATTGCCCTTTAAGACTAGACGCATCTGTGAAAGAACAGCAGCTTTAAACAATAAACCATAACCACAAGCCAGGCTACATATTGATGAAGATGAGAAGAATGCAGTGAAACCATGGTTGGGAAAAGCTGCCCACCTGAAGCAACTAACAGGCAAGCAAACTGTTTTCCAAGAAATGTCACTGCACATTGAAATCAACACCCATGAAGGCCTATTATACTAGACTTCATTGGCTCTTAGTGTTACAGATGGAAGAGCTAGTCGATATTTAGTACTGGCATCTTTAATATCTGCATGTAACTGTAAAAGCTCGACGTGAAGCACTTCCAAGAAAACATTGAGAACATTTCTCACTGCGTTTGTCATATTGTCCGATTTCACCAAATTTCTGAACTACTCATCTTCCACGTACCAGTCAACATTTTGTTGGAATTTATTTGGTACTGACTGCTCTCTGCTGCCACCACTTTTTATAATGGATTTTCCCTGGTAAGATGTTATATTTTTTGCCTCGTGCACCTCCTTCTCTTGAATAATACCCTCACCCGAAGCGCACTCTGGATAATTTCGAATGAATGAATGAATGGTGATGGATCTTGATGGCGCAAGGGCAACTTTGGCCTAAGAGTGCCACATCATGAAGCATGTTGGTCTCCTCGATGTGGGGTCAAAAGAGCCATTTTTCAAGCATTTCGCCCCAGAAAAGCTGACCACCCGGGCAGGGAAAAGCTTGTATGCGCTGGAAACCAGTGGATACCCTCCCATGGCACTGGGGATCGAACCCTGCACCTTCCACATACAAAGCAGATGCTCAATTAAGCCACTAGGGCACCACTGTGTTAATTTTGGATGAAGTGACTGCTATGAGATGCTTCTTATGCAGTACACATTCATTTTCATGTTGCACAACACACTTAGTCATTCTACTGACGACCTTGTAATGCAGCCTGCTTTATGGCTGTGCTTTTCACTTTGCTACTGTTTGCATAATGTCCCTATACCACCCCTGCAACACTGCAGGGCACTGTAGGTAAAAATGAAATAAATGTGCTCTAGCTGTTGGTACAGTAGACAAAATTATTATGTTAAGAGTGTACCCATGACTCAACAAAAAGAAGCAAGACAGGCCTGGGGTGTTTGACTGCTAAATATTTCAACACTCGAAATGGACTTCCAGAAAAATGGAACAATTATCACACTACTGCAAAAGTCCTGGCATTGTCTAAATGTAGTAGTAAAATATCGTTATCCAGAGACTGAACACAGAGGAAGCAGTAACCCAGCCTTGGCACGATGGCAAAGAATAAATCCTGAAAGAAAGGCGTCCAATTACAGTTGAGCATTCCATCCCTAGAAGGCATTATCAACATAACAGTCTACCATCAGTGCTAAATGTTTCCATGCCGCTGGCAGACAGTGACCAAAATCAAAAGTGGGACATATTTTTTCGGAGTACATGTGGCCTTAAAGCCTGCAAGCACACCTCTCCAACGACATCAGTAAATGCATGACCTCGTTGTATTGCGAGCAAAAGAAAATGCACATGCACTCACGTCTGAATCGACACCCTTGTCCTTGCCAGGGCACTTGAAGGTGACGAACTCGTGGCATCGCTTGTGCACCACGAAGCTGCATACTGTGAAAGTAACAGAAATCCCATGAGCCCCTTCATCAAAGCAACACAGAAGAATAAAGGATGCAGCAACTTTAATCCTTCCAACAACGAAGCCTGATCCTCGCATCTTCATCTTTTGCGTGTAAGAATGGCCGATTACTGCCTACAGTCCAGCCACTAAGCAATCAAGAAATTCATTGACACAACAGTAAAGGCAATGAAGCAGTCACTAACTGCTGTACTGGTAAGCAGATCAACTTGTGGCTTCTAACCCCGGTTAGACAACACCACCTTTACTTTCCACTGAGGAGATATAGAAGCTGACTTGTATCAATATGGTACCACTTTCTAATCACAAAGAGACTACTCTCATTGAGAACGGGGCTTTTATAAGCTGGAAAAGAACAAAAAAAGCTAAATACAGTTGTCGCCCACTGGCCAATTTTTCAAGTAAAATGTGTGCATCAATGCATATTTGGGCATGGACCCCAGAGGCCACTCTACACGGCCATTCACTTCGAAACGGTGGCAACTCGTTCTTTTTGGCAACGACGTCAAGAGCTTGAATGAAGTGGTGGGATGATTTTAAAGATTTCGTGGGGTCTGCTACAACCTTTGATCACAGCGCCATCTGTGGCAGCAACTACACAACACGTTTCGAGATTTCGTGAGGTCTCCTACCACCTTGAGATCAAAGCGCCATTTGTGGCCGTAACTATAAAACAGCGCATCTCTCATTGAGACTTGTAGCGCCATCTACAATATAAATGTAGAAACAACCACCTGCCGCGTGCCAATGATGACGTCACGGTCCACTATGGTGGATGGAGGTGGAACTATGTGATTATGACGTCAGGGAAAGAAATGGCGGCATAGTTTCGGTTTCTCGAGTCTAAGATGGCGGCTATTAAAATTGGTTGCGCCCTCTCATCCCTTTCTTTCCCTCACCAAAAAAAATCCTAGAACGGGTAGGAAAACTCCTGTTACGGGACCGCTATGCATGTATACATTCGTTGCTGCTGCTGCTGACAGGACGAAAGGAAAGTGCACGGGCCTGCCTACTGGCTCAAGCCGAGCCACGCTCGCTGCCGCGTGCTGAAAGTAGGAGAGTTAAAGGATAGGAAAGCAAAGATAGAAAGAAAAGGCGCAGCGCGCTAATAGGTCCATAGGCCCCGGGCCGATCCCGGAGGCAGTGCGATACCGGGCCGACCAGTGCCAGAATGCGTCTAGTACTCCGCCATATTCCAAAAGTAAGTTTAATATCTTGGGTCCAAGGATCAGCAGCAGATATTAAATCAGATATCAGGATACATTCATTCCGCTATAATATACTCCGAAAACAAGGGGCACCCATCCGGGGACAGTTTTATACCGAATTTGGTAGGCAAATAGAACCATATGGGTTGTGCTATAGAAATAAAACCACAATTAAATAATAGGTAGACATTTTATACTTGAAATTATTAATTGAAGCGCTACCATATCGCACCGCAAGCCGGATTCTAGGCCCACCTGGACCCCCCAAATGAAGCAAATTCTGTTTGGGGCATATCTTGAGGGGCTGCAACTCGACAATGGGTAGACATGCATCGTAATTTCTCTGATAGATGGCGCTAGGCGGCGATCGTTCCCTAGGCAGTGTGCGTGCACGCGTAGTAGAGCATCGTGGCAATCCCCCGTTTCAAAGGGTGTTACATTCCGTTTCTCGACACGAGCGGCGCGTTCTTCACTTTCTTCATCTAGTAAACCATACAGCTAACGCTCGCTACTCTAACGTCTTCCAGACGGTGGCGGCCTTTGTTTTTTAAATGCAATTTTCTCGCCAACACAGTCAGAAAGAGCCATAGAACAAATTTTTACTGGAAACAATGATTAAATAGCAGTTGCTAATTTAGCTTTGTTCCAACAGTACTAACATGTATTTCCCCACAGTCAGTTCGCTGTGAATTTTGAGGACTTCCCTACCAACGTGTATCTATAAACGTTGTTATAAACAGTTCGTTCAGCTTAAAGAAGCATATGACATCAGAGTGGCTGAATCTACCAGGAAAATCAGCTTTCAGTTTAAGTTTCTCATTGCTCTAGGCTAGCTAGCTATTCTGCCAGAAGTCATAAGAGCAGAAACACCTTACATATATAAAACAATTAAGTCAGTAATGCACAGCTCCAGAATGATCTTGCACCACATTTTGTTGTTACCCGCTACGATGGCTCAGTGGATAGGACACTCGGCTACTGATCCGGAGTTCCCGGGTTCGAACCCGACCGCGGCGGCTGCGTTTTTATGGAGGCAAAACGCTAAGGCGCCCGTGCGCCGTGCGATGTCAGTGCACGTTAAAGATCCCCAGGTGGTCGAAATTATTCCGGAGCCCTCCGCTACGGCACCTTTCTTCTTACACTCCCTCCTTTATACCTTCCCTTACGGCGTGGTTCAGGTGTCCAACGATATTTGAGAGATACTGCGCCATTTTCTTTCCCCAAAAAGCGCCACATTTTGTTACTTTCAAGTCATAAATGATTAATGAAAAACAAACTCTTCTAGAAAACAAGCTATGGTGCGATGTCAGTGCACATTAAAGATCCCCAGGTGGTCGAAATTATTCCGGAGCCCTCCACTACGGCACCTATTCTTCCTTTCTTCTTTCACTCCCTCCTTTATCCCTTCCCTTACGGCGCGGTTCAGGTGTCCAAAGATATATGAGACAGATACTGCGCCATTTCCTTTCCCCAAAAAACCAATTATAATAATTATAAATATGACTGAAGCCAACAGTCCCCGGAACCAAAGAGCATAGCACACTTTTTTTTTGTTTTGGTGACTGTTGGCTTCAGTCATGCACGTCATATAATGAACCCCTCTTTTCCCTTCTCTTGTCTACTCATATGACAATATGTTTCTAGCATGTGCATTAGCAAAAAAAGAACAAACAAAAAACGAGATGCAGGACCAGAACAAAGTCCGTGGGCCATAGTTTGAAGGCCGCTAAACTAGACCAACGCAAACTGTCATATTATGCCACTCCAGGTTAACAAGGCACACTTAACGAGGGACCTGCGCTGCTTTTTAATGAGACTGAATGTGCAAGATCAACTGGTACTCACTTTGGCACTGGTATCCCTGCTTCCCAAAGCCCCTGCAAAAGTCAAATGAAAGACGGCAATCACTGTTTGTTTTTTTTTTCGATGAAACAGGCCTTTATTTGAACATTTGGTTAATATGTATAAAGAATGGTTTGCTTCCTGCTATTTTCTACTGCACATGTTGATAACACAATCACAGTCAACAACAAAATGAGTGACATACAGAAACAACAAATCAAGTGAATTTAAAACGGTATACACTGACAAGCTAAGCCTCACATGAAGCAAATTCTCTCAAATAATTTCGGTTATCAAATTATGCAACCACACAATACTTTGAAATAGGTCCATGTTTTGTGTATGCGTGTGAGAAATGGTTCTTCATACTCTTAACAAGCCCAGAAGGTTGTTGTAGACCTTTTTTTTCTATATGAAATGGTGGCAAATAAAAAAGCTCTTCGTGAAAAAAGCATAAAGAGCACGTAAAAATAAAGTGAGCTTCCCACCTGGTCCTCTCCAGTCATTTTCAACAAGTTTTGTTGTGCGGAAACCAGTGCCTTAAAAAATACAACGAATGATTTTCCTCTGACACATTCAACTTCCAAAGGAGCAAGATTAGAAACTTCACGCTGAGAGCAGCTGCGGTGTCACACAAGAGAAATGTTTGGCAAAAGTTGCTGTCACAGAGCGAGGGCGTATATAAACCGTGTTAAAGTCACCTGGCAGAGATGAGCAACTGAAAACACCTCACACTTGAAAATTATTGTTAAAGGAGTAAATTCTGACAGACTAAAGCTCGATCTATTCTGCTGCTGCACCGAAGTACTTCCGCTTGAAACAGTAAGTGCGCAGCATGGCACAGAACACAAAATATATATTGAGATATTAGCTCCTTTGTAGCTCCTTGGTTACAAATGCTGGAATGTAATAGAAATTTTGTTCAGTAATTTCACTCTTTTTGGCTCTGCTAGCCCTTGTTCCGGAGCAAGACATCGCTAAGAACTTTAGAGCTGGAAGTTAATGGGTGAAATATTTTTTGCTGCCATCTGATTGTAGAATATGTCAGGGACAGTGATCACTGACTGCAAGTGGCTAGCGAAGTGGTCCAGACTCAGATCCACGAAGAAAAAAAAAATGATCGTTATGATCACAGTTTGCTTGTGAAAAACATTTCCTTTTTGTTGCTTGCAATTTATAAAAGCTCCGTTTTTTTTTTAAACGAGTACAGGCACCAAATATTGGTGCAGTGTTTTTCTTCACAATGCTGTGCAAGACATTAGTATAAAGAGATGATCACTTCGTATTCACCTGCAACCAATAAATTTATAATTGCATATCATCTCTCATGCTGTTTCGGTTTCACCAACAAAATGTGTGTGAAGTCAATGTTCAGCATAGGTTACGCGAGGCATAAAAGAACTGATAACTGCTGTTTTCTTTTGTTGCGATTCCAGCTCAAGGCAGGCTGGCTTAAGTGCTGTACTGAATTAAAATTACACAACAATTATATTGCCATTTGTTTTTGTTTCATGTGACTCACACTAAACCTTAATTTGTTCACTGTGCCACTTTGAACCACATCAACATATCCCAGCTGGTGCACGTCATCAGGCTTTCAAAGAAAACTACGATTTCCTAACAAGCACCACTAGCCATGAAATGCAAACAATCACTCCCTTGCCCCTGAGGTTGAGAAAAACATATTCAAGGACTGAATATATTGTCACAGCAACGCTTCTTCCCTTCTTTCTGGTATCTCTGCATCTGTCATTTTTTAAGGGCGACTCAGCTCATAACGACCAGGATCTTTAGTTATCAACGATAAAAACCAGCAACATTCGTATTCCATATATTTGAGCAATCTTTATTGCTTATCTGTTGAACCTTAATTACTGTTATGCATGGTTGTCTGAATAGTGGCGTTCACTTAAAAAGGCACGAGTGGATGAGACATCAATCGCCTGCAGTTCTGAAAAAAAAAAAGAGAAACAAGCCACTGCAGGCAATGATTTAGAAAGCAAGTGTTCAAAAGTGGCAACAGCTATAGAAGACCGTATGACCTGTTTCTGTCACACGTTGCACAGATCTTTGTCCCAAATCTTAACACCTCACTTTTCAGGTATTGTGGCCACCTGGCAAGGCTCACTCTGTCCTGACAGCTCACCCCTTCTTAATAAAAGCCCGCAGCACGTACTTCAGCCACTGACAACCCTGGCACGCTTTAGACATGTCTTCCGGCAACCTGTTCTCTTCGACAATACCCTTACATCAACTGCCTTTAACCGTGCCGTCTCATACGACACCGCAGTGACAGGGAACCCCGTACAATGGGTTTCGAAGAGCTCGTGTGCGAGGGGCCAGGAGGGCTTCCGAATGAAGCTCGCAAGCCTCGCCGGCTAGAGCATTTGCATGGGCGGACCAAGAACACGAGCCGGGGGCAGTCTTTCTGATCGCCGCCGCACGCAAGCCCGCGGACCTCCTGGCCGCGCCACGCAACAGCTGCGACCCATAAATAAGCGGCGCGCATTGACGCTTCGTTAGGCGCGCGGGGAAGGTGTACAGACAGACGCGCCACGCACCGGCAACTCACGTACACAGCGCGCGGGGAGCGACGCGTTCGCACGACTCGGGGCCAGAGCGAGCGGCGTGCCGGCTCGGGTATCGAACAGCCGACGCACGGATATATTATAGAGTGCTGACTAGCGTCGAAGCGACGGTGGGATCCGCGCACTGCCCTTTTACCCGGATCTCTGGCTCGTGCAGTCGCTAAACATTCCCACGTGCGCACGCTTTGAGCAGCGCAGCCGACGGGCAGCAGCGCAGCAGCGCCCGTGTTTGTGTCTTCCTTTCTTGGTCCCGTCTGCTGCGCTGTTTCCATGCAAAGAACGCTGCACTGCTCCCGGATCATATACAGTATTGTGCGTTTTTATCGCTGACACATTCAAAAATTTCCCCGCCTCAACCGCTGGCTCATTTGCGGTGAAACTGCACACAGAGCTTGCGTATTATGGTAACTTTCGTATCGTAGCAAGTTTGACAATGGTACTTACTTAGTTCAGGCGCACATGATGCGAAAACGTAAGCGTCTACGAGAGATCGGCGAGCCAAAACCCGTAGACGACGCTTTTTCGCTGAGAACCGGCAGTGGCGCTATCTGTTTTCGGCAGCGGAAAGCGTCACGACTAGGCCGCCGAGGCGAGCGTTGCAAGGAGCGCGGGCTCGCCTCTTTAAATCAGTTGTTTTGATATTTTTCCGCTCAATTAGCCGAAAATGTTGTAAGCGCTTCAGTTGAAGCAGACGCAAATGGTGAACGGCATATTCAAAGGGCCCGCGCTCCTTGCAACGCTCGCCTCGGCGGCCTAGTCGTGACGCTTTCCGCTGCCGAAAACAGATGGCGCCACTGCCGGTTCTCAGCGAAAAAGCGTCGTCTGCGGGTTTTGGCTCGTCGATCTCTCGTAGACGCTTACGTTTTCGCATCATGTGCGCCTGAACTAAGTAAGTACCATTGTCAAACTTGCTACGATACAACAGTTACCATAATACGCAAGCTCTGTGTGCAGTTTCACCGCAAACGAGCCAGCGGTTGAGGCGGGGAAATTTTTGAAAGTGTCAGCGATAAAAACGCACAATACTGTATGTCAAGCTAAATAACCAAGATTTAAAAAAAAAATTGGCGGTGGTTTAGCTCTGGTTAAACCTGGAGTGAGGCGATAGCTACAGCTGGCAGAGTGGAACTTGGTCACGTGACCAACCACGTTATCAGCCACGACGCCGCGCCACCGGCAGCTGCTGCACACCACGTAACCAACCACGTGACGGCATGGCGGGGCGCCGCGCCGCCACGCTGAAGGCTCGAAATGCTACCGTAATGTAGCTATCGCTACAAAATTCGCCCCACGTACGCTTATGACAATGCAAAGTGAAATTCAGCGACTGAGGGCGCACAACTAAAATTGTGACTATGACAACACGGTTAAACAAAAATAAAGGGAAAAATCTGAGCATGGTGGCAACTGCCATCACCCCATTTCAAAGGCGACGTTCCTACCTTCCATCCCTCCATCCATCCACTTATCATGTGACTAATTGCACCGAATGGAAGATTGATGGCTCAAAAGCTGAGCTACATGTTAGAAGTGTAGGACTGAAAACGTATTTAAGACCAATTTATAGCACAGTTAAATAACAAACGTAGAAAAAAGCAGAGCATGGTGGCACATGCCATCACCCCGTTTCAAAAGAGACGCTCCTCTCTTCCATCCACCCATCCATCCAGTGAGCTACATCAGCCGTCGCGAATTTCTCTCACAGCGTAGAATGGCATCCCGGCATTAATTTCGTGAAGTTGCGGAGACACGGGCAATCACACGCAGATCGAGCAACTACAGAGTCACGGAATTGGCACTGAAACGCATTCGTGGGCCCTCGCCCTTAGACTTTCGTTAGATTCCACTACTTGGTTAAGGTTGCACGGCATGCACTGTGGGGCAACGTTGCTGTGGAGCCCTCGCGTCGCATTGCCCTGCTAAAGTTGGTGAAGCACCAGTCTGTGTTCGCTAAGGCGCCCCTGTGCTGTGCGGTGTCAGTGCAGGTTAAATATCCCCAGATGGTAGGAATTATTCCGGAGACCTCCACTACGGCACCTCTCTCTTCCTGCACTCCCTCCTTTATCCCTTCCCTTACGGCGCGGTTCAGGTGTCCAACGATATATGAGACAGATACTGCGCCATTTCCTTTCCCCAAAAACCAATTATTAAACATATATCGTTAGAGCAATTTACAAAACATTTTTATAACATTCTGATGTACAGTTCTATATGGAAGGCAACAGCTAGCTCCCTCAGCCTGCCCCGGGTTTAGAGCAGCATTTATGGCCCAGGCGCTGAGCAGAGCGTTCATTTTGTTCTGTTCATTTCTTGCTCTCCTGAAGACGCCTACCTCGCTATCGCCACACACAAGGCGTTCCGGCAAAAGAATCACAAGTGGCAGCTGGCACGGCGGCTGCTGGCTCGTTTCAAAGCTGCCATTTGAACTGTTTTCATGGCACCAATGTAAATATATTTAACGCGCTTATTGTACATCCGCCTTATCGCACGAGCCTCGTAAAAACAGTGCGCAGACATCTTTATCGTGACAAGACAGTTGTTCTCGAAAATTCGTTTAGCCAAGAACGAAGAGAAGATCCCCGTTTGATCGTAAATCTTAATTCCTTTCAGAACTACCCTTAAATGTACTTGTGTAGCAATTAACGGAGCATTCACGCCGGCATGCATTATACCCAGCGGTCCAGGGTCGTCAATGCGATATGAACTTCCCATTTTTTTTCTTTAAATTCAAATTTATCTATCTGTCTATACATCACCACTTTTCTGGTTGACGTTAATTGCCTAGCTACTATAGCCTTGATAGCTGTCCAAAAACAATAGTTGCCTTGAAGCGGGTATCGAACCCCGAACGCTTGCAGGCACGCGCACACATACACACGGATTGGATTTAGACGCGAAGAATGTATCACACTTATTTCGTGTTCTTTAATGCCGATCCAATCGTTCCCTCAGGAAGGCACGTCGATCACATTTGGGAGATACCAAAAAGGCGGTCAGTTTAATCATGACTAAGCTAAAGTGAGAAGTGTGTCGCTAATTATCAGAGCGCTGGAACATCACAAACAAAGAGTACAGGCAAATTTAACCTTTACTGACTGTCCCTGCGCACAATTCACGTAAATTCCGCCTTGAAAACATGAACCAACTTGCCCTCAACCAACGCTGCTGAAATTCAGATAAAATGAACCTGGACCAGGGCATGTAATGAGCAGAACAAACAACGATGGTCCTTTCTGGCATCTGATAAACCTGCACCGGAGTTGCCCCGAAACCAATGCGCTGCGCGGAGGCCCACTAATGTAGCCATGTGCGCACCGGTGCAATTTTCCGATAAATTTGCGCACCAGTCCGCGCCAGTGTGGTTCATCGAGTACGCTACTAGGGGTAACGGAGTGCAGGGAGTGAGGTGGGCGAATGAGATTAGGAATCTTGCGGGGATAGGCTGGCCGCAGCTGGCAAAGGAAAGGGTTACTTGGAGATGCGCGGGACACGACCGCAGAGTTAAATCCTTAAGCACTAGAGCCAAAGCGGTGGCTGCACTCCCACGACCACCCTACCCACGGTCTTGCTAACCATGTTGGCAGCCATTTCGGTAACGCCTCCTGATGTCCCGCCGTTACTGTGAAAAAAAAAAAAATACAGGGCGCACTAATCTGGCAACAGCTTCCTCAGATAACGTGGTTCCAAACGGTAATGTGATGGCAGCCACAGACAGCATTTGCTGCATTTTTATGAGACCAGGGTGCTCACTAAAGCAGTCTCTTTAACCAAATATCAACGGTTACTCAAGCAATGAGTTATTGATTTGTGTCTCTGTGTAATCGTTCTCGACAGTACTACTAGAGCACCCTATAAAGAGAGCTAACGCAATCTCCACACCCCGCTCCACCCCTTAGTAGAATTCTGTCTTGCTACATAAAGTAGTGAGGGTACATAAAAAGAAATAAAATATGACGGTCGAGTTCCGTAGTTAGGCCAGGTGCGAATTAGATACTCTAGCACTTCGGTTTTCACTTCGGTTCCGGTGTTCAGATCCAGTGTTCACGAGTGGCAGTTGTTCAGATAACGATAATGGATCAATGCCAATATATGTGGAATTGTCATTCTCTTCTGTACAGTAACAGATCCCTGGAAGTCCTGATACCACTTCTGGCACAGTGGTGTAGTGGTCAAGCGATACGCCACTGCCATCTTATGGCAGGTAGCTGCCATCGGTGGGACTTGGGTTGGGCTGCGACCCAGAATGTCGCTCTTCCCGAGCAGGCTCTCGTGACACACACACACACACACACACACACACACACACACACACACACACACACACACACACACACACACACACACACACACACACACACACACACACACACACACACACACACACACACACACACACACACACACACACACACACACCCCCCACGCTGCCCAACATCCGGGCCGAGCGGCCTGCCACAAAGCAGGCTTCAGACAGACAAACACAGAACACGCACTGCGGCTATTAACGAATCATCATCATTCCGTTCATCTTACCTACACTTCTTGAATCAAGCGCAACCTTAATGGCAGTCTGTTTGAACTTGTCGCCTTGTACCTGCGCTTTGCCTTGTACGAGTACATATTTTGTTGCACAATGCACCACGCCCGCGATGTGTAAAACCGGCCCAAATTCATAATTCACGCCGCGTTCTTTCATTCTTGTTTTTCCTACGTTTGTATTATGTATGACGAGAACCCTCTTGCATTTTCGTTATCTGCTCTCCGCCCCCTCCCCCCGCCCCCATGTAATGCCCAGCCGGGCCCTTATACCGCATTTACACGGGCGACCTTAGCCACAGTTAACTGCGGTTCCCCGTAACTATAGTTAGCCGCGCTCACACGGCAGACGAAACTGCAGTTACGCCACCAAACCACAGTTAACCAAACCGAGCTTGCAGACCACCGTTTGCTACCTTAACCGACAAGATGGCGGCGCCCGTGGCAAGAGCAACATCGAACGACTCGTCCTCCCGGAGTTGTGTCATCTGGCCTGATTCAACAAACGCGGCCCTGATACGCATCTGATACGGATCTTATACGGTAACACGCGCAACGCTCGGATATATGCTGCGACTGTAGCGGAACTGAACGCCGGGCTGCCGCCAGGAGAAGGCCCATACACCAGCAAACAAGTAAGGCCTCAAAACCTCAACTGCTAAATGCGGGGAATGTCCATTATGAGTGCTAGCGCTCTAAAACAGCGGACCTGCACTGTAGACCCAGCTGGCCTCATGACGGCCCCAGCATCCTTCCGGCGCAGCTTCCGTCACCGGAAGCTCGACTCCGGCGACAGTGGACCTTCCCTATCGCCGCCACGCTCGTTCCAAGACGTGCGCAAGCTTCTCCCTATCGTTGCTTCCGGCGAAACGCGAGACGTTTGATGTCTGTTTTCGTGCAAGCGCGGCGCCGATGCCTGTCCACCAGTTGCCTCCGTGCGCGACCGTCCAGAGAGATGGCCTTGAGAGACGCGCAGCGCGAGCGCTTCCTCCGTGCAGTCATCGCTGCCTTTCCAACCCCCCCGGCTATAGTTTAGCACGCCTCGACGCAGTTCCAGACCTCCCCGTGCCGTCAAGTGAGACGACGGGCACAATTTATGGGGCCATTAAATGCCAGCTCAATCTGACGGCCTTTCGAGTGCCAAACGCGCCCCATAGGAAGAAGCAGAGCTGCAGCATCACAGATGGAACGCTGTGTGTACAATACGCACGCTGCAGTGCTTGCCCTATACTCTGTATGAGGAACAGTTTGTGGAGCTTACGGCGTCATTGTCGTTGTAGTATATGGCCTGCTGTACTAGAAAATATTAATTACATCACCCAGCGGGCGCATTTATGGGCCATTCTTGGAGGGGACGCGTCCGTCTGAGCCATGTATTTGTTGGGCAGTTTCTGTCAAAAAATGGGGTTCAGGATGTTTTTTTGTTTTGCTATACAGAATTTCTCGCTAGAGGGGAGGCACATCATCACCCCATGACCAATGAGAATCCCTTACAAAAAATTTTACACAGTGTACAGACTGCTCATAGACTTCTGTCTATAAAATCTATAGACTAATAAGCAAACCCTAGAGAACAGTCTACAGGCAATACAAATTCTACAGACAATCTATAGATTTATGGCCACACACATTCAGTAGACTTGTCTATAGCCAGTCTATACATTATGAATAGACAAAAATAAATATCTACAGGAAGGCAACAAAGTCTATTAGAAGTCTATACACTGTCTACAGACCAGTTTATAAGGGATGAAGCATTTCTTATCTATAGGAAGGCAGCAGTCTATGAGAAGTCTCAAGACAATGTATAGACCATTTTTATAAAGGATGAAGCATTTCTTATCCATAGCAAGGCAACAGAGTCTATAAGAAATCTATAAGGGACGAAGCATTGACACACTCGCCAGCCAGTGAGAGCTAGCCGTTTTTCGATGACGTGCTCCAGTTCTGCGGTCGGCGAACCTAGAAGAGCCCTCCAGGCGACAATAAGTAAAAAAAAAAAAGAAACGTTCGACTCCCGCTGCTTTCCCACCAGCCCGCAAGAGGGCGAGACGTTCGCAGGCTGTTTTCTATACAAACAGCCATGATGAAAATTGATCCGGTGGCTCCGTTTGGCCTCCAAGCCCCTTGAAACAAGTCAGGCGTGGTATAGGTCACGGTTCAGGCTTCGAAGAGCACACCGGTGCCGAGTCGAGGCGCTTCGCCATACGGACACACAATCGCGCACGATACGTCGGCACACGCGCAAGAAACGGCCACCAGGTCGGGAGACGAGACGCATTCGATCATCCGAACACTAGACGGTTCGAAATCAATACAGCACTATGTATTCTCTCAGGGGGACGACTGAAGGCCTGAAACAGTAAAAGCGATGCCCTTTAGCGCCTCCACGAATTCAACCGTTTCTGTTTTGTTAACCAATATATCACTATAAAGCGGATAAACCTGATGGAAAGCAGATTATCTTTCGCAGTGCGCATTGTTGGGTCGGTGTCAAAAATGTGATCTGCATTCTGCGGCGCTAACACCTCGAGAACCTGCGAGCGTGCCGCGAAGAAATTGTATCCAATTTTTTTTTTAATCGGAAGCGAGTTGAACTGCCGGAACCCGTTATTCCTCCGAGTGCTCATCTCCTTCCGACCCCACCAGCTTCATACGCCCACTATGATGATTGGAGAGCGACAGGCAACAAGCGGAAGCGAACGAGCACATTTATAGTGATAAAGCTCAGTTGCTAGTCAGCCGTGTGTGCGCGTGTGCGTGCGCGTGTGTGTCTGCACGTGTGTGTGTGTGCGCGCGTGTATGTGTGCGCGCGCGTGTGATGTGCGCGCGCGCGTGTGTGTGTGCTGTGTGTGCGCGCGTGTGTGTCTGCGCGTGTGTGTCTGCGCGTGCGTGCGCGTCTGCGTGCGTGCGTGCGGCTGCGTGCGCGCGTACGTGTGTGCGTGTGTCTGTGCGTGTGTGTCTGCGCGCGTGTCTGCGTGCGCGTGCCCGTGCGTGCGAGTGTGTGCGTGTGCGTGTGCGTATGTGCGTGCGCGGCGTGCGTGCGTGCCTGTGTGTGTGTGTGCGTGCGCGTACGCAGGCGTGTGTGCGCGTGTGTTCGTGTGTGTGTATGCGTGTGTGCGCGTGTGTGTACGTGCGTGTGCGTGCGTGCGTTCCTTCCTGAGTGCCTCCGTTTGTTGGCTGTCGGTCTCCAATACGTCACACCAACCAGCTCAGACAAGTCCTTCTGCGCTATACTGAGAGCGCCTTATAATGAGGGCCCGTGCAAACAAATGTTTTGTACTGCTACTCTCGATCGAAATGTGATAAATGCACCGAGCACAACAAAAACAACTCTCGAGTCCTTTCGCACAAACGAAGTATTCGCACACAATAGTACAGTATATAGCCAACGTACGGAGTCGTTCACATACACATGTGATCCCCACATTGCATGGGTACAGTGCATGGGTTCAACCAAAACGCACTTATGAAAAACTGTTCATGGTCTCAGTTCCCAAACAGGCGCACGGATCAGACAGTTCTTCAATTAAATTCAGTTCGTTTTATTTCACCAGACCTATGCTGGTAGGAGCGCCCGCGGCTAAAAGCTGCTGCAGATACCCGGACCACGCGACAAAAACACTCGCATTTCACCACTATATTAATACTGTTTCCATTTCGTGCCTAATACCTGTTTACTGCCCTGGTATAATACCTTTCTCCGCAGAAATGGGTAGCGCCTACTAGGGCAAATAGGGCATGTTTATTTCATCCTATAGATATGCGTACGCGCACACATATATATACAACTTCGTCGCCAGCATTATTTGATTACAGCCGAGTCCCCCGACACACAGCGGTCTTCCCTGCATTGGGGGGCTTCCCCGCATCACACACAACGTCGGCGCAGCCCGGGGGGCGACAACTGCGTGCCGCAGAAACCACGGGAAAAGAAAGAAGAAAAAAAGAAACGCAAAAGAACCGCCACAGAGTTTATATCGAGCCCCACTCCCTATTGTTCAGCTTTCAACGCGCCAGCGCGCAATACAAAAAAAAATATAAATGAAAGCAGGCAGGAAGGAGGGCGAGGGGGAAACCGCGACAGCAGCGGGCATCATCAGTCCAGTGACCGCGTCGCCGCGGATGCAGCGTCAGCCAGGAGTGGAAAGGAGGACAGGACACACATTAAGAGAGGGAGCGAATTCGGAGGGAGGGAGAGAGGGGACAATCCCGAGAGAGAGCGGGCGCTCGATGCGTCGATCAATCAATCGATCATCAATCACCGAAGACGGCGCACCTGACGAGAAGCTGCGCGGGTGGCGGCGGCCGCAGGCGATAGCGCATGCAAGAGGAGCGGCGCATCGCGCGTTTCCGCAAAGGCGGCCCGACGCACGCCGTGTTTGTTATAGAACACGGAGTGACACAAACTTGCCAAGCCTGTCTACAGTAGACGCACAAACAAGCGAGCGCGGATGGTGCTGTCGCGGTTGTGGAGGCGACCAAAAAATAAAAAAGTGACGGACAGCTCTCTCGTCGAAGCCTTCCGGTATTGTTCGGTGGCGCTACGGTTAAGCGGTGCGCCGCGGGAGGGGGGTGCTTGTGTGGTGAAATCCAATCCTTTAGCGACACACTCGTCGGTAGCCCCGCGTTGATCGAGGCCTTAGAGAGCTAGAGACAAATCGATGCCGGCCTATATAGATCGATGGATTGTATAGCTCTCTATAGGGTTGACGGAAAAAGGATGATTTAACTGAAAGCCGACTGTCTACAAGCTAGAAAAAATCTAAAAATGAAAGAGCTATCGACACAACTGGGCGGAGAAATTTTTTGTTGCACGCATGACGAGACGAAGGATTACGAGCCTGATTATTTGCGCAGCTTTTGCTTCTCAACCATTGCCGCACAGGAAGACGAACACTAAAAATAGAAATTAAGTGAAACGAAGCAAATCCACGACGCCACTAGCTTGCATTGGAGAGGCGAGAAGAAAAATGACAGACTATTCTAGCGCGGTTATAGGTCAAATGTGAATTAGGTGCGCCAACACTTAAGTTCTAATTTCGGTTTCTGTTCAAGGCTCGGTTTTGAAGGTCAAGCAGGCTTCAAAGCTCGGCGAAATCGGTGAGTGAGGGGGGCCTTAGTGCTAGCGCACTAAAGCTGCAGGAGACACTTAAGCTCCGTCTTAAGGGTGCGACACGATATCGTTAATAGGTTATTGCTTATATATATACGCGGAATCGGTCATTCTCGACTTTACATTTATAGATCACTGGGAGTCTTCATACAACCGAGAGGTTGCTCTGCCCGAGCAACCTCTCACGACCAACATTAATTTGAGGCACCATCTGCCACGGCAGGCAGTTTTTTTCACAACCCTGCGGGCAGGTTGTAATGACGTCATAAGGTGACGTGACCTATAGGTGGCCCAGCTGCCAAGGTAACTGGGTTAACCACCGGCCAGACAGACAGTCGCGAAATCAGTGAGTGAGGGTTTTAGTGCTAGCGAGCCAAAAAAAAAAAAGATCGCTGAACAGGAGAACCGGGTTAAATATCAGCCGCGGCGGCCACAGTTCGATGAAGCCGAGGCGCCCGTGTGCTGTGCTGCAATGTCAGCGCATACACGTTAAATAACCCCATGTGGTCTAAATTAATCCGAAGCCTTCCACTACGGCCTTCCACATAACCCATATGTGCTGCTTCGGGATGTTAAACCACACACTTAAATTTTATTTACTCAAACAGTGTGACAAAGGTTACACCCATATTTATCACATACAGGGCGAGAGTCTGACTTGAGCACATAAGAGTTCATTCGATATGTATAGCCTAACCACAGTTTTTTCAGTCCCTTCAACGAGGAAATTAACATATTTACTAGTGAGAAATGTAGCTGCAGAATTTTAAGCGAATGAAGTGCCTTTTTGTCTCCAACTTAATTCAAACACGCGACATTGGTGGCGGCGGTATGGAACGATAAATGGGGTTTATAGTCCTGAAGCGATGCATTGGCTACGGGGGACGGCTTAGTGTGGAGCTCTCGAGATTAATTTGGACCACCTGGGGTTCTGTAACGTGCTTTGACAACGCACAGCTAACGGGTGCCTTTTAGGTTTCGCCTCCGCTGAAATGCGACAGCCGCGGCAGAGGGATTCTATCCTGCGACCTTTGGGCCAGCTGGCCGCACGCCAAAGCTGCTGACAAACCGGCCGCGATGATGACGGCCTGACTATGGCGGACTCCGTGATGGCCACGGAAAAGTAGATGCAATAATTGTCATAACGCGTCAGAGATCCGCATATAATCAGTTTGTTCGTGAATACAGTAGTGACGGTACACGAATTTCATTGTTTGGCCTTTTCTCGCTTACAGCTCAGTTTTCAGTGAGAATCCTCTCTGCCATTAAATACGCGGTAAGCTATCGATATAGGCAAACATTGTGAAGGGCCGCATACGGGAGGCCCGGGAATTGCTGAAAAGAACTAAGCAGGCGACCAGTGCCCGAGACATTTTGCCTGCCTTCAAATTTATCGACCCAGACATGTCGGCGAAGACGGTGGTGGAGAATGCGGTGGGCGATGCAGAAGACAGGCGTGCAAAGACAGCCAGGCGGCTAAAGAGGAGAGGCTGCGCGCGGTTCCCAACGCAACCACAGACTTCCCTGCGGTTTGTGCGGTGCTCCCCTCCCCCCACCGGCGCGCGCAGACGGGTTCGTTTGTGTGTTTGTGTGTGCAGGTCGACAGGGGATCTTACTAGCAGCGGACACGACGGGCTGCGTAACGGCTCGAGGTGGTGGAGGAGGTCGGCGGCTGGCACCAGACGGGCTGCCAGCAGAGGAGGCGAGACTGACTGCCGAGAAGCGTTGCCCTCCGAGGGACACACCTCATCCCCTTCGACCCATCCCCAACGAGGCCATCGGCCTTCCCGCCGTAACGGCCGCGGGTTCCTAGAAATTTGGCGGGCGCCCTTGGTAGGCTGCACGAGCAGCGACGACGATAAACCGTTGGGCGAAGATTACCCAGAGAGACAGAGAGAGAGGGAATCTCCGGAGAGACGCGGCGGGGCCAAGGAGACAAAGGAAGGAGTCGAGCAGAGACGGGCGAGGCGAACGGACGCAAGATCGCGCTGGTCTATAGTCAGCGAAGCCAGACCTCAGGGACTGTTGCAAACTGACCGCCAGCTGAAACGCCCGAGGGTCCTGTGGCCTCGACCCGTCACAGTACGGCCAGCCGAGACGCCGGGAAGAAAGACAGACCACGGGAGAGCCGAAGCAGCCGCGGGCCGCCGACGCAAGATGAGCGGAGTGACGCCCCGACCTGCCGGACGGACAACCAGTTCTAAAAGCCAGCGGTGAGCGGACCCCCAGTTTCGCCTTCAGGCAGAGAAATAATGTTTTGCCAGGTTACTGCCTTGTTCGCTCAATTCTCCTCGCTTCAGCAGGACCCGTTGATAGCAACTAATTAGGTTGCTTTGTGACTGACCCCCCGATAGGCGGGAACGTCACAACATCAATTTGCCCATGTTCCTAAAGGTCTGCCCATGAAGCATAAATACCTCCAAGTCTGTGCCAGACAGACGCCCGCGAGTCTGTGCCAGACAGACGCCCGCGAGTCTGTGCCAGACAGACACCCGCGAGTCTGTAGGAAACAGACACCCGCGAGTCTGTAGGAAACAGACACCCGCGAGTCTGTAGGAAACAGACACCCGTGGTCTGTAGGAAACAGACAGACACCCGCGACACTGTAGGAAACAGACACCTGCGAGTCTGTGCCAGACTGATTCTTGCCAGTCTGTGCTAGACTGATCCTTGAGTCTGTACGGGACAGACACCTGCGAGTCTGTACGGGACAGACACCTGCGAGTCTGTACGGGACAGACACCTGCGAGTCTGTACGGGACAGACACCTGCGAGTCTGTACGGGACAGACACCTGCGAGTCTGTACGGGACAGACACCTGCGAGTCTGTACGGGACAGACACCTGCGAGTCTGTACGGGACAGACACCTGCGAGTCTGTACGGGACAGACACCTGCGAGTCTGTACGGGACAGACACCTGCGAGTCTGTACGGGACAGACACCTGCGAGTCTGTACGGGACAGACACCTGCGAGTCTGTACGGGACAGACACCTGCGAGTCTGTACGGGACAGACACCTGCGAGTCTGTACGAGGACAGACACCTGCGAGCCTGTACGGGACAGACACCTGCGAGTCTGTACGGGACAGACACCTGCGAGTCTGTACGGGACAGACACCTGCGAGTCTGTACGGGACAGACACCTGCGAGTCTGTACGGGACAGACACCTGCGAGTCTGTACGGGACAGACACCTGCGAGTCTGTACGGGACAGACACCTGCGAGTCTGTACGGGACAGACACCTGCGAGTCTGTACGGGACAGACACCTGCGAGTCTGTACGGAGACAGACACCTGCGAGTCTGTACGGAGACAGACACCTGCGAGTCTGTACGAGACAGACACCTGCGAGTCTGTACGGGACAGACACCTGCGAGTCTGTACGGGACAGACACCTGCGAGTCTGTACGGGACAGACACCTGCGAGTCTGTACGGGACAGACACCTGCGAGTCTGTACGGGACAGACACCTGCGAGTCTGTACGGGACAGACACCTGCGAGTCTGTACGGGACAGACACCTGCGAGTCTGTACGGGACAGACACCTGCGAGTCTGTACGGGACAGACACCTGCGAGTCTGTACGGGACAGACACCTGCGAGTCTGTACGGGACAGACACCTGCGAGTCTGTACGGGACAGACACCTGCGAGTCTGTACGGGACAGACACCTGCGAGTCTGTACGGGACAGACACCTGCGAGTCTGTACGGGACAGACACCTGCGAGTCTGTACGGGACAGACACCTGCGAGTCTGTACGGGACAGACACCTGCGAGTCTGTACGGGACAGACACCTGCGAGTCTGTACGGGACAGACACCTGCGAGTCTGTACGGGACAGACACCTGCGAGTCTGTACGGGACAGACACCTGCGAGTCTGTACGGGACAGACACCTGCGAGTCTGTACGGGACAGACACCTGCGAGTCTGTACGGGACAGACACCTGCGAGTCTGTACGGGACAGACACCTGCGAGTCTGTACGGGACAGACACCTGCAAGTCTGTGCCAGGCAGATCCCTACAGGCCTGTTCCAGATAGATCACTGCAGGTCTGTACCACGGATCCCTGCATGTCTGTAGGAGTCAAACATACCCCTTTTTTGCCCCCCCCCCCCGCTTTTGCGACAATGCACTAGTGCGAACGCCGTTTTTCGCTCCCACACGTGCATGGACGGCAGCCAACTAACGGAGGCATTTCCCTCTCAGCGAGGCCAACGAACGCTTTCTCGTCCGCAGCACGACGCGCCAAGAATGACGGGAACGGGGTTCAAAAGAGACATGGAACGACGGCAGGCGACAGTCGTTTCACATTAGGGCTTGAACTGCACACAATGCACGCGTCAAGAAACGATACATCGTAAAAAAGTGAACTCTGCAGCCTTCATTCAGGGGGACGTTTCACTCGGATGATGCAGCTAGTGCGGTTTTTTTTTTCGTCTGCGTCACAAAACACGCAAAAGGGGCGGGGGGATACGACTTTGGAGCGTCGTCTGCGGCGCCTAGAATAGGTCTTGGCGACGGTGCCTTTATCTCGAAGTAGCGCTCTCTCCATCAGGACGTGCTTGCGAACACTGTAATCGCAACTCTGTAAAGCAAATTTATGTGAACTGTTTTTTTTTTCTCTCGGTCGATAAAAAAAAATATGTAACCCTGTGTACCCGCGGAAACATCCGAAATGGTCGTTGCTCACGCCGATCCGAATCTTTCGTGTAGTTTGCTCCACACTAACAGCGATTTCTCAACGTCTGGCTAATTAATAATGCAGGCTGATTAAGCAATCGCAATGAAAGAAAACTGCTGCCAAACGACCAGATTCCTTTCTTTCAACATCGACAGACCACTGGTTTTTTTTTTTTTTCTAATGAGGCCGTGAACTCCTCACCCCGAGCTTGACGACTTATCGCATGCAACGCGTAGACAGCGCGACTGAACAAATGACGAAAGTTTCACTGTTCTATACGCACTTAGCAGCGCTCGTAAACGGAGCGCGAAAGTAAGCTGTCCTTGCGTAAGCTGCCCTACAGCCTTTTAATGACGTCATAATGACGTAAACAGCGGGCGCCATTAAAGAGAGAGGCGGTGGCATTGAAAGATGCCGGCCGCATTGTATCTGCTTGGCTAAGGGCTGGAACTTGAACATCAGCCCAAAGGAGGCTGACGGGGGGGGGGGGGGGGGGAGTGATATATGAAAAAATAAACAGGAAGGACATATTTGCAGGGCTACATATAGGGTGACTCAAAAACCATCAAAATCAAAATTCAATAATTCCTAAACTGGAGACAGTAGCACGGCACAGTCTTCATAGAAATGCACCGAAAAGCGTAGAATTTTTTAAGTAACGAAAAACTTGATTGCCAGTGGCGGTTTAGCCTTTCATTGAGTCACCTTGTACAGCGGCGCCAAAAAATGCGACAATAAAATTGTCATTTCGAACAAATTGGAGGGGACACTTAAGCTCCACCTTAAGGGTATGATGCAATAGCTTAATAGGTTAATGCCCATATACGCAGAATTGGACGTTCTCTAGCTAACATTCAAGGATCCCTGGGAGCCCTCTTGCCAATCCTAGATAAGTGGTGCCGCGGTTAAGCGATATGCGCCACTGCCCTGCGATGGCAGGTGCTGCCACCTGTGGGGCTTTGTGCTGACTCAGGTTGCTCTTCCTGAGCCGACTAATCAACTTAACTGCCATCTGCCACTGTGCTCAGTGTGCTCGATATCCGGTGGGCACGTTGTGATGACGCGACAACGTTACGTGGCCGCTATATCGCGTTAAAATATCCCCTGCCTTGCTATGCATTTTTTCGGAAACCACACCGCGCTAGTGTCGACACTCTTCCAATCATTGAACGTTCGCTTTTTCTGTGACTTTTGTATCACCCGCATGTCTTCCGGAAGTAAAGTATAACTGGACAAGCTGGCATGGGTTCATTCTCAGATTCTTGAAGCGCAACACACGCACAGACGGCGAAATACTTTTAAAACGTGCGGTTTTCTGAAATAAACTTGAGACGCGAGTAGCGCTTCTGTGACGCCGTACTTCACCCTCAGTGTGTCGCGATTCAAGAATCTGCGTATATAGAATGCGTACAAGTTTGGGGCCGACGGTATATGTCATCGGACCTCAAGCCTCGAACAATGCGATTAAGCTTTCATGACGAGGCCTCGCATTATATGACCTCTCTGCGCGTGTAATAATATTCCCCAACTACCCTCCATATTTAAGTACCACGTTTAGTTGCAGCAATACACTTGCCCCCTGCTGTATGCATGCACAGCTTTCTGCAGATGTTGAAGCATCTACTAAGAGAAATAAAAAGAAACGAAATGTTTACAACGCAAGCGATGAGCGGAAAGAAGCTGGGTCGACAAAGGTCTGTCGAAATTCAAATGCTAATGCACTTGTATGAGGTCTTCACGCCACCTGCACTTCTCACGTGACGTCAGAGCAAGCCCTCTCAATTGCGCCTGATGCGCCCATTCCATTCCATTTAGTGCGGCTCATTTCCTCTAACGAACACACGTTGTCGAGCTAACGACTACATCTTGTTCCGCGAACCACGACGTTATTTTGTTGACCGCGAAAGACATTTCCTTCGGCCGCTGATTACAACTTTGCGGCTAAGGCGTGACCGCATTTCGATGGAAGCAACCAGTAAAAACGCCTCAGCACTCTAAGTGGCCCACGCTAAAAAACCCTGGCGGTCGAAATTAATCCAGCTCAATCTTACCGCTCGCCGTAAGATATTTCGCTTGTATTTCACATTTTCCTTCCACAACCCTATAGTTTGAGCACTCAGCTACAAATCATCAGGTACCATACGTTTCATCTCGTGCAGATCATCGCCATAAATTTGTGAGTTGTACAGCGCTAGTACCGAGTTGCACCGCGCGGAAGTACAGAGTTGCACCGCGCGGAAGTACGTACCGAGTTGCACCGCGGAAGTACCGAGTTGCGCCGCAGCAGCAGTGGCCTATAGTGGTTTGAGCATCCGCCTCGCATGCGGGAGGTGCGAGGTTCGATAGCCAGTGCCACCGAGCACGCACCGGTGACACGTATGTGCAATGAGTACAAAAACTAATAGACCGGGCCAGTTAACTACGGCGCCTCTCATACAGGGTGTTTCACCTAAGACTATACGCAACCTTTAAAACAGGCATTTTTAATTAAAAAACGCTTTCTCCCGCATAGCATTGTCAGCGGTGTAGTACACCAGAATACAGCTGAGACGTACTAACTAGCAAGATGGATAAGTAATATTGAAAAGTGAACTTTTTAACGGTTTCTGTTAGGCTCCTTAGTTATTGAGAGGCGTGCAGCCCACCGTAAGTACGTAATATTACAAGTTTTTAGAATTCGAAAGCGCGGTTACCACAGGCGCTGTGGCCCAACCAATTTTTGCTATTCCGACCAGTTACGTGCCCTGCAGAGGTTGCTTTGCCTGCGAGCTCCTCGAAAGCGCACGCACTTTGGCGGGATGTAGCCGAAATTTGTCGGGCCATAACTCCGAGGGTAACCGCGTTTTCGGAATTCTAAAAACTGAAATGGATAATAATTATTGTGGGATACGCGCCGGTCAGTAATAAAGGAGCTTAAAAGTAATAGCTAAAAGTTAACTATTCAATATTATTTAACTAGCCGCCTAGTTGTTTCGTCTTAGGTGTATTCTGATGTACTACACCGCTGACAATGCTATGCCGAAAAAGCTATCTCCTGACTCAAAAAAAGCGTACTTTTATATGTAAACTCGTAGGTGACACACCCTGTATATACCAACAAAGTGCACCTCTGGTTATAGCAAAACGACGAATAACTGCCACGACTATACTGCGTGCTTCTACAGACCCTGACGCGAGCCCGGTATATATAGACCACGATGCATGCGCATCCAGCGACACCACCCATGTGCAGGCTAAGAGTCTGAAGAAGTGCGACCACGGATCAACGCCGACTACTTATAGCTGTCAGCGACCTCACGCTCCAAAGCGTGAGAGTCGCTTGACGCGCTCAGCTAAATATACACGCCACGAGCGAGTTCTAGTATAGTCTGGCAGCGAAGTAGCTCGCACGCAGACACGCTGGTATACAGAGGCGAGTTTACACCAGCCACAACAAAGGTTGCCTTTCTGCCTTCAAGGAAAGAGATGTTATGCCTGCAGTCTTCCTCCTCTTGCACGCACTGGAAAGGCACGCCTTAAGCGTCGCGCCAGTTTTTATGCAGTTTTTAAGGTTGTTACGCAGGAGTGATTCAGAATTTTCCTCTTCCTTTACGCAAATCTGCATCATACAGTAAGAGTGTATTAACGCGACACCGCCAAGGCTGCCGTTGTGCAGAAAAATCCGGCGTGGTCGGAGACGTTCATTCATTATTTATTTTATTTATTTCATTTATTTACTCTCCGGGCTGAAGGCGTCTGTCATGGAGGCGATAGAAGTGGGAATGTGGTTCCATCCCTTAGATGTCTTGGGGGGGGGGGGGGGGGGGGAATCCCAGGAGAAGCAACCTAGATCAAACTACCTTGTGGAGTCTCCGCAACCTGCCCAGCGGACTGTGAGCAAACTGACCACCATGGACAGTGGCAGTTAAATTACTGATTGGTCTGAAGAGGTTTCTCGGGAGGAACAACCTGGTTCGCACAAGCCCACACCGGTGGCAGCACCTGCCATCCTGCACGGCAGTGGCTCATCGCTTGACCGCTGCACCACTGCGCTAGGTGTGGCATGAGGACTCCCGAGAAGCTACGAGTCTAAAGCCGAGAATCACCCATTCCGCGTATATATTAGCATTAATTAACTCATTAACGCTAACGCGCCATACCCTAAGGCGGAGCTTAAATGTCTCCTGCAGCTTTTTATTCAACTTTCGATGTCGTTACGCGGGAGAGATTCAGTTTTCCTCTTTCATTACGCAAATATGCATCATAAAGTAAGTGCGTATATTAACTCCACAAATAAGGAGAAATATAAAATCTGCGGCACATGCCTTATTAATCTCTCGCCTTATTATTAGTAGCCCACATTTAAAAGCCACTACGCGGACTTTAAGGGCAAAAGAAATCGTGAGGTGGCATCAAAGATGCCACAGTGCTTTGATGCCACAGTGGTATACAGCTGAAGAACGCACGGCCAAGTGCCCCCACAACGGAGGCCCTATCTCCAGCCAATGGCCACAACCGATTGTCACGCCGTAAAGGCTAATCCATTTGTACCTGCTAGAGTGCGACATCGCAAGGGGCCGGAAGTGACAAAGGGATTAACAACGGATTAACCGCGACGACATGACAGCCGGCCGGGACCTCCTTCCAGGGGCATTCGCGGCTGCATTCTTCAGTTGAACCCAACTTAAGAATTTCAGTTACAGCTGTGCGCCGGTGGGTGGTTACAGTGGTTTACAACTCAAGAACGCAGCGGGTTTTCCCCGTCAAAGAGGACCCCGTTCCAGCCAATGGCGTCGGCCGATTCCCATGACTCTGCTGGCGTGACAATGCAGGGAGTGACAGATGAGAAGGGAGTGCTCCCCCCCATCCATTGACGGTTATAGTTCCCTCCACGCGTTGTCAAATCACTTCCTGCATTGTCACGCTAGTCACGATAGCAGACTCATGAAAATCGGCCGACGCCATTGGCTGGAAGAGGGTCTAGACGGAGGAAAAGCCGCTTTTTTTCTTCACTTGCATTCGACAGTAGCGGTCACAGGGGCGATCGGGTTTCCACAAAGCAACTGTGTGGCAGACAGGCCGTTCACAGCCATTCTTTGAGTGGGCCTCAAGTCGTGGCGACGTTCCGGGAAATGCGGCATTTGATGCCTCGGTGCGCGCGGAACATCAGGAAAACGAGACGCGTGCCTCGTTCCCCTTTCGCACAAGGCTCTACACGTGTGACGCTTGCGCAAGATGTCTGCCAGGATGCGTCCGGTTTAAATATAGTGCCAGAAGCTTCCCACCACCGCTAAAAAAAAAGGCTTCCCAAAGCATACTGCCGCATTCATGTCAATGTCGGCCACCCTACTGACCCGAATATATACGTGATGACACGAAATTCAGGCACGTAGATATATTGCCCAGAAATGTGAACAGATTCAAACCGAGGCGCCGATATTTATCTACAATATGTACACTTGAACAGCCTATTGTAGATGTGATAATAGGCGAGGGTTGCTACAATGAAACAAAGGAGAGAGCGCTTTTTTTTTCAATCTTGAATGGATACCATGATGCAGGTACAGAGCAGGAAATCTCACACCAGGTACAGGTACTATGACTTCCAAACCAAAGACGTGGAACCACAGACCGTTAAAGTAGAGCACTTACTGCTTAAAATATTCTTTTCTAGTGCAGTCGATACGTGCCTGGAAGCCGACTACAATACGATACTGCTGCAACACGGAACTGATGACGTTTCAGAGTTCATTTTCAAGCTACATTATTCATTCTATTTGTGGTTTCAAGCTATGCACTGCACGCTGCGTGGTTTCTTTGCGCCCATTACGATAGCTATCTCATACGAATGTAGAATTTTATTTTACTCTGCTTTGTGCAGATTGCAGCTGTATTTAACAACAAAAAATGACGGCCGATTTAGAGTGGTTTGGGCTAGCGGTTGCAGTTCGAGGCTCGGTTTTCAAGGTCAAGCAGGCTTCAGACAAAAAGATCGACGAAACTGGACAAGCTCAGCCTTATGGGTGTAACGTGACTGCGTTAACCGGTCAATGCCCATATATGCAGAATGCGCCACTGCCCTGCGATGGCAGGTGCTGCCACCGGTGGGGCTTGCGATACCCAGGTCGCCCCTCCCGAGTGACCTCAACGTCACGGAGAGAGTCTTCGGACAGACAAACATCGGCAAAATCTGAGATCAGAGATTTTAGTGCTGGCGTGCTAGAAGAAACCATGTCTCAAATAAACCCTGCACGCGTAACAAAGCAGGTGCCAGTTAATATATGTTTTCCTACGCACTGATTCTTGGTTCGAATTGTGCAGGGGAATTCTTAATGTAGACACCTTGCATGCCACTCCCGCCACCGCACGCTTACAGTAGGAATAGAAAATGGTGTGTTATGGTACACGGCACGGTATGGTCCCGAAACCACGCATGGGTCATGAGAGACGCCGCAGTAGATAGGAGTAAGTTTGGACCAACTGCAGTTCTGGGACCAGCTGGGGTTCTGGGCCCGGCTGGGGTTAGGGGACCGGCTGGGGTTCTGGGCCCGGCTGGGGTTCTGGGCCCGGCTGGGGTTCTGGGCCCGGCTGGGGTTATGGGATCGACTGGGGTTATGGGATCGACTGGGGTTATGGGACCAGCTGCAGTTCTGGGACCAGGTGCAAGTTCTGGGACCAGCTGGAGTTAGCCGATATCGACTATTTTGAAATCCGGCCACCACGGCCGGAATTCAATGGCGCGACCTTGACATCAGCAGTCGAACGCGATAACCACCACTGAGCCGCCGTGTTGGGTAAAGCATGAATAAAAAGACCTACAATACGCCGAGATGCAGCCTTCACCAAAATACTTTTGTATAGAACAGAAAGGGCTGACAATGTGACATTTTCCAACGGACAGCTAGAAGACATCTAGCCCGGAGCTGGTCAGTGCGGCGAGATGCATGGCAAACATGAGCAGACGCGCATGTTATCAACACACTTTGGGCAAAGGGCTACGGACCAAAATTGTGCCTCCGCAACAAATGTCGAACGAAGGCGTAAAACAAGTGTTTCTGAGTTTCTAGAGGTGTGTAAAACCAGTGAAGCTGCACTAGGTCTTCAATGTGTCCTGTACAAAGGTATCAGGAGTGATCTCAAGGACTCTATAACCCATGAAATGATCGAGCGTGATCCGACTGCAGAGCGCGTTTTGCGTTGCATGCAGTTGGACTTTGTCCAAGTCTTTGGAACGTGCAACGCACTATAATGCGCGTCACTTGTCGCGCGTAAATCTGTGTGCAAAAGGTTATCTTTATTTGAACAAGGTTTTCATCGGTGCCAGACTCCATTTTAGCGTCGTGTTAACTTCGCTTTCATCTCCTTATTTCTGTGCGCGAGTGCACTTGACGTCACGGGGCGCCGCAATGGTGAGCCACGCATAACTTCGGCAGTGCAGATAGGAACAGGTTGTGATAAGCGAATTATAGAAAAGCGGGCTTTATTGCATTGCTCCTGATTCGCCATTTAAGCGGCTGTGTGAGGTTGGTGCAAGCTATGCATATTTCTAAACGAGAAAAGGAGCAACTGCATAAGACGCAAGATGCTCAAACCTCGTTCACACATGGCTATAGGTAAATGAAATGTCGATAGCCTATTCGGTGGTTCCAATGCTTGTGGGATTGCAAAATTTTGTTTTCGCGTTGCGAGCACGAACCTCCCCCTCCCCAATCGCTCCGCGTACACTCCAAGAAAGCATTGGTTGGTATATAGTAGGATACAACGTTTTTAAAAAAAAAACAGTTGATAACACCAGCCCACAATCCTCCACTTCTTGTATTACCCCGCTGGCCAAACGCAACAGTGAACGAAATCAGATATTTCTAATATTTGACTACATTAAACAGAGCAGGCATAAAAATTCTACATGTTTTAATTATTTTTTCTCGCGATTAGCTTCTTGCTAAGGCAGCAATAAAAGTATTACCAACGGACTACTTTTTCGTCGCGGAGGAATTCTGTGCCCTGGTCCTAAATGTGGGCGGAGCTTCACTGCACGATCAAGTTGTATCCGACTAATAATAATAATAATAATAATAATAATAATAATAATAATAATAGTTTATTTCCATCACCATGCAGTGTTGGAGGGGATGGGGATAAAAGCGGTTAACGCTTGACAAGGTCCCCACCCCCGTACAGCAAGTGGGCAGTGGCATGCGACGGCACTTCACACAATCACCAATTAGACGGCACTTCACAAAAAAAATACACAATCACCAATGTGTGTAGAAAATCAATAAGGGTTAAAGCAATAACAATAAAAGCAACAAAAAAGAAACAAAGAGCGCTGTTATAGAGATTGTAAGAAGAGAAATGTTCAAAGTATGAATACTAGGAAAATGTGGCTTCAAACATACAGTAGTCGAGGAGGTCAGAGCTGCTAATGTTTTCTATATCAATATTTGCAGCGATTAATCTATTCAGAAGTGAGGGAAGTTGAAATGTTATCATTTGGCGTCCATAGTTTGTTCTCACTACAGGTACTACACAGTGTGGTTTGCGACGGCGTGGGTATGTGCACTGAAATAACTGAATCGGGGTTAAGTCAGACATATTGGTTATGCATCTTCTTTGTTCTGTTATATAGGTGCGCAATAGTTTATAAGCGTAAAGGTTGAAAACATTAATGATCTTGTGCCTGGAAAATAAGTTTTTAGTTGAGCATCTATGTGGCAGGTTATGTACAATTCTGAGGGCCCTGTTTTCAAGAACAGCAAGTTTTTTCAGACTCGTTCGTGTAGCAGTACCCAATACTAATGAACAGTAGTTTAGATGTGAGCGAAATAATGCACGATACAATAGAAGTTTTACCTTTTGTGGGAGACATTTAAAACGCGTCATAAATCCTATGGCTCGAGATGTCTTTAATGCTATATGATTTAAGTGATCGTCCCATAACATATCTTCAGTGAATATTACGCCAAGCGATTTAAATGACTTTACTAACTCAATCTGGTCTCGGTTGTAACGTAGTTCACCGAATTCGCTGCCCTTTGTTTTTTGGATGAAAAAGTATTGCCTTAGATTTTGTTGCATTTACTGAAAGAAGATTGTTATCGGACCATGTCTTTATTTTTTCCAGGAGTATGTTTGCATTTTCAAGTAACTTACTACCAGAACCATCGGATAAAAGTAAACTGGTGTCATTAGCATAAATTATAAAGCGAGCGTTGTCATCCACACTAATTATGTCGTTAATATACAGGTTGAAAAGCAATGGTCCAAGAATACTTCCTTGGGGCACTCCGCAGGTGACTGTTCGGAGAGTTGACTTGTATTCATTTATTTGGACATACTGTTTTCTATTGGACAAGTAAGATTTAGGTAAGAGTAACGCTGCACCTCTAATTCCATAACATTCAAGTTTTTTCAACAAGATGCTATGGTTTATGCAGTCAAGTGCTTTGCTGTAATTTAAGAAAATTCCGAAGACCAGGTTCCTATTTTCAAAATTCCTCAATATATATTCCTCCTGGTGCAGAAGAGCAAGTTCGGTTGACCGGTTTTTTCTGAAGCCATACTGGCAGTCGGTAATCATGGCGTGTTTATTTAAAAAGCTTTCAACTCGTTTAAGAATCAGTTTCTCGAACGCTATAGAGAAGACGGGCGAAATACTAATTGGTCGATAGTTTCCAAAGCTGTTTTTGTTTCCTTTTTTGTACATGACTGCTACTCTAGCAATCTGCATTCCTGCAGGGAAGGTGGAAGTTTCTATGCATAGGTTGTATATGTACTCCAATGGCGCAGCGATGATGTCGATGACATATTTAACTGGACGAATCTGGATATTATCTGGAAGCTCGAGTAGCGCGCAACTTTCACCTGCCCCGTAAGTCAACTAAAAACATGCTGTACACGCACTCTCCGCGACGATCGCCAGCACAGCGTCCTTGAAATTTCACCGCCAGCAGCAACTCTCTCGCACGCTCTATGCCACTCCTGCGTTAAACTACTACGTCATTCACGCGCGCACACGCGCCGACAGAAACACACCGATGCGCGCGCACACACACACACACGCACGCACTATGAGGCCTCACGCCTCGGTTCTGTCTGTGCCCGGGGCGGTTCCTCAGCCGGGCGCTCGCGTCGCCGCCGTCGAGTCCCGGCACGTCCCCCGGCGCTATTACCGGCTAGGCGACAAAGAAGAGATCACGTAGCGAGCGCCCCCTGGCGCCCCCACTTTGCCTGTGTTTGTTGTCCGCCAGGAGCGCTTTCTGGATTCCCGGGACGCGCCGCCGATGAAGTGCCGAGAAAAGACCGGCCGTGCTTCCGCCTGCTTGCCGCCGCCGTGGAAACGCTCGGAGCTTCCGAGAGAGTGCGTTGCCTGCGGCGGCGTTACGCAGCGGTCGCACAATCCTCAGCGTGCACATTTGGGCAAAAATGACTCGGGGAATTTGAACCCAACGCGCCAGATAAAGAAAAGAACCGGCAAGTATAAGAGAGCCTTGAGATGAGAGCTTGCACTTGAGATGAGGGCTTGGGCGACGGACGACTCGACGAAATCGAGACGTAGCTGAAAGAGGCGACACGCTCTCCACTGGGCATGACGCATTCCGGAGCAAAGGAATGAAGTAGAGCCAGTGGAAACGCGGTAGGCAGGACGTCGCAAAAAGTGCCTTCCAGTCTACTCCTCCACTTGGTTTTGCACTGGTGTACACTGCAGTGCGTTCTGTTATAGCGTCATTTTCCTGTCCCGTGGCTTTCGCGCTACATGTTCCGGGTACGGCAAAACATGCACCACTGCTATACACGCCACAGCAGCGCTCGTGCTGTCCAGGAGGCCTGCCGACGTACCCGCAGCTCCGACAGCAACTCACGTAGGACGCTATAGTCGCATACAACTCAAAAACGGAGCGACTTTTGCCCGTCAGTGGACCTTCTTCAAGCCAATGGCATCGGCAGATCTTAACGACCATGCTAGCGTTTACAATGCAGGGAGCAGACTGTCCCCGACTATGGAGCGAGGGAACTATTCCCTTTCATCTGACATTCCCTGGACTGTCACGCTAGCAAGGTCATGAGCATCGGCCGACGCCATTGGCTGGAAGGGGGTCGCCTTTGACGGGGAAAAGCCGCTCCGTTACTGAATTGTACCCGACTGTAGCACAGATGCCAATGTCGCAACACAGAGCAATCCGCGTAGGACCAACGCCAACGCCCACGAACTATGCTGACAGGCATCGTTCGACGGTGGTGAAAACTCCGCAGTTTTTCTTCGCATATGCGGAAGCAACAGGTCTGCAAAGCAGTAGCATTTAAAATTAGTCTGATCTCTTTTGGTCTGTTTCTCCCGGTAAACACTGATACACTGATAAGCGATCTCACACAATGGGGCGAGTGGCGTAGCTAGTTTCTATCGACACTTCACTGAGAGCATATTGACTGTTACGGCATCTACTGATGCGGCATAATGAATTTCATCACAATCATTTGTCTACTGCAAGACTAAGGTTGTCGACCATTTAGGCTTGCTCGGCATCCGACAGCGGCCGGTCTTTATGCCACAAGTTTCTCCATCTCATTACCTCACGTGGCAGAGCCACTGTAGGCGACGTCTTCCTTGAATATTACTGTTACCCTAGAGCACCACCGGTTTACCAGTTCTCACTACTACACAAGGTAACCAAGTTTACTACCTCTTAACGCCAGATAAAGGATGCCATTAACTCGCAAGTGTTCTCTAATCCAGGCCACTCTGTCCAAACTTACTTTCAATCATTTCGTTAGCAATCTAGGCTTTGGTACGTGGGTGCTGCTATAGATAACAAATCGGTTATAACTAATGCTTAACTTCAAGGTCGGCCAACTCTTAACGTGCACCTGAACAGCGCCCAAGTTAAATAAATCTTTTTTTTGGCCCTAGACGTTGACAAGACTTCTTCGCAGCGGATTCCTAACAATTTAGACATTTTTGCGTACTCAGATGAGTGACCTCAATGCCCTCCTTCGATGAGCACACTATCTTCAGAAGGAACTCCCGGAACAAGATGCAACCGATATTCAGGCGGCGCGGCTGCACCGCCGGCTTCGAATGAACTGCAGCCTGGAGCAGATTAGATACGACGTCGCGAGACAGATGTCACCAGCCTTGCGCAAAAACGAGAAATCCACCGTTTTGACAGAGCCGAATGAAGCACGACTGAAGTCTCATCCGCAATGCGCAAAAGGGGCGCTTATCTGCGACCGCGGCGACTGCGTTTTTATGGAGGCGAAACGCTAAGGCGCCCGTGTGCTGTGCGATGTCAGTGCACGTTCAAGATCCCCAGGCGGTCGAAATTATTCCGGAGCCCTCCACTACGGCACCTCTCTCTTCCTTTCTTCTTTCACTCCCTCCTTTATCCCTTCCATTACGGCGCGGTTCAGGTGTCCAACGATATGTGAGACAGATACTGCGCCATTTCCTTCCCCCAAAAGCCAATTATTATTACAATTATTATTATTATTATTATTATTATTATTATTATTATTATTATTATTATTATTATTATTATTATTATTATTATTATCTGCGCCCAACGCCGCACGATTTCATGTCTGCCGCCACAATCCGCAGGGAAGGCGTCACCCGAACGGTACACAAGAGGAGTGATACACCTGTCGTCCTGGAGAGAGAGGTAAAATAGTTCTCACGAGGAACACCGAGTCCAGGGAATATAAGTCTACTTAGGGCAGGTAGTAACGGCTAATCCAGACCATGAGAGGGAAACAACTTGAAGAATAAGAATGGGGTGGAGCGCATATGACAGGTTCTCTCAGATCATGAATGGCAGTTTACCAATTTCCCTCAAGAGAAAAGTGTACAATAGCTGTATCTTATACCGGTACTCAACTACGGGGCAGAAACGCGGAGACTAACGAAAAGCGTTAAGCTTAAGTTAAGGACAACGCAGTGAGCCATGGAAATAAAACACACCCCCTTGTTTCAACCACCATAACGGGTTTTTTTTATGCCCCTATAGCCTATAGACCATATTTAAATCACCTGAGAGGGGAGGGGGGATCTTTTCCAGTATCCTCATATTGATAATAATTGGTTTTTTTTGGAAAAGGAAATTGCGCAGTATCTGTCTCATATATCGTTGGACACCTGAACCGCGCCGTAAGGGAAGGAATAAAGGAGGGAGTGAAAGAAGAAAGGAAGAAAGAGGTGCCGTAGTGGAGGGCTCCGGCATAATTTCGACCACCTATGGATCTTTAACGTGCACTGACATCGCACAGCACACGGGCGCCTTCGCGTTTTTCCTCCACAAAAACGCAGCCGCCGCGGTCGGGTTCGAACCCGGGAACTCCGGATCAGCAGCCGAGCGCCCTAACCACTGAGCCACCGCGGCGGGTCCTGATATTGCGCAGCACACAGTTTTTGCGTTTCCCCTAAATCAAAATACGGCCGCCGGGTTTGTTTGACTTGAGAGCAGACCCTCGGTACAGACAAAAACAGCATTGAGAATCCAAGCTACAGAAATTAAACGCCAGGACGATACCGTATCCGGACGCTCAAGCGTTTCAGTCGTCGTGCAGTTCTCCTGGAGAAGAAACGTTCATGAAGCGGAACAGCCGAGTTCAAAGCGCGCATCAAAACGGCAGGCGCTATTGTTCAACGGAGGCGTCAGAGAAGCAGTCGTCGCTGACAGCTTCCGATCGTCAATTTTATTCCTTCGCGGCAGTCATTGTGCGCGACGTGTCACGGTAAACTGTTATCTCGGCGCCGTAAAGCGCGGCCAAAAGAAGGAAGAAAAGGCCGCGGCTAATGCGTCTCGGCATTCAACGTCGCGTCCGGACACACTGGGGAGCGCCAAATGTTGTCGAAGATCGTCGAAAATAGACCTCGATGTTATCGAAACGCAAGATGAAGGTATACAGCCAATTATCTCAAGCCCTGCACTTTTCCACTCCCTGCTGAATATTGCGCACAGACGATTTACAAGAGGGAGTACTCACGCACCAACGAGGGTCGTTATAATAGGTCACGTAGGCAAAACTTGACAAAGAATGTACGTTACTTTATCGCTTGTACACCGTACATCCTCTATGTGGATGTGCTGTGTACGATCTAGACTATCTCAGGCCATAGCGCATGGGACTATCGAATCAGACTAGCGAATCAGACTATCGAAACAGACTATCGAAACAGACTATCGAAACAGACTAGCGAAACAGACTAGCGAAACAGACTAGCGAATCGACTAGCGAATCGACTAGCGAATACGAGACTAGCGAATACGAGACTAGCGAATCAGACTAGCGAATCAGACTAGCGAATCAGACTAGCGAATCAGACTAGCGAATCAGACTAGCGAATCAGACTAGCGAATCAGACTAGCGAATCAGACTAGCGAATCACACTAGCGAATCATACTAGCGAATGGCTTGCCATATCGCCACATATCGAACCAGGAGCACCCAGATGTACACCAACGTATATAGCCACAGCGCGTTTCAGAGTCGCAGATGTGTGACGCTGATCAAATATCAGGTCTAAACAAATGCCTCTTCTTCCACGAATTTCAATTCGTCCAGGAAATTTTGCGTTACATTCAGCTCGTACACATCGTTTTACGGCGGCTGAAGTTGGCGGCCTCTATTGCATTCTCCGTCTGAGAACAAGTGCTGATGCAAAACTATAGCACAGGTACTTACTACATTAACTTTCTGTAGTATATAACGGGCTGGTAAGGGTAATGCTAACCCCGTAATTACCGGCGCATCGCCTGCATGTGATAAGGCCGTAAAAACGTGAACACTTTTCAACTCTACTTAGCAGAACTGCAGCTATGCTGCCAGCACATTGAGGAAACGTCTTTAGAACCATATTATCAGAGCAAAGTCAAAACATCGTCTCCCAGAGCCCCGGGAGACCTCTTGAAAGGGATTCATTCAAAAGCTAACCCTAAAAGTAAAATAGACAACCTTCCATTAATTCTATATGCTGCACTGGAAGCGGATGAAGCAGTTTTGAATTTTGCTCTTAGTAGATTGCATGTACCAGCGTATTTTTGGCACTTTTAGCATCCTTACAAGTTCATAAATATATAATAAGTAAAGTTATGTGTGCTAATCACCTTTTCTTTCAATAAATCTCCCAGTTCTTTTTTTACATATCTGCAACGAAGGGACCATTAGTGATGAACTCAAGGAGACCGTAACTTTAATACGACGCTTTCAAAGGCTGCGCATTAGAGGGCTAAAAGAGGCACGAATTAATCGTCCCGCAACCAAATTTAACAGGAGAAAATGAAGTTCGACAATAGATGTGTAATCTGGAGAAGAGATAACCGCTTGTCTCTCACAGCGTAACAGAGCGGATTCCAAGATAAGGCAAACGTAGCAGGAGACGGCAGATAGTTTGGTGTGCGCGGGTGAGATTAGGAAGCTTAAGGGGATAAAGCGGCCGCCGCTGGCTCAAGATAGGGTTAAATGCAGGAAATCAAAGAGGACCTCTTAAAATAACGTAGGTGTAACCTGGAAGATGATAATATCGATTTGTGTTAATTTAATAGTCAGAAAAGTAAGCTGAGGAACCTGTCAGCTGCTCAGACGTAATGTCTGAAGGAAGGTTTTGGTCATACGGGGTTTAACGTCCCAAAGCGACTCAGGCTATGAGGGACGCCATAGTGGAGGGCTACGGAAAATTTCGACCACCTGGGGTTCTTTAATGTGCACTTGACATCACACAGCACACGGGTGCCTAGCATTTCGCCTCCACCGAAATGCGACCGCTGCGGCCGGGATCGAACCCGCGTCTTTCTCGTGTCAGAAGCAGAGCACCATAACCACTGACCTACCACGGCGGAAATGATTGCGTTGGGCTATTTTATGTGTTCACGTCCCTGTCCTCGGCAATGCATATTTTACGAAAGCCCCATGCGTTCGTTCAAGGCTTGCGCATGCGCATTATTTGCTCGTCGATGGGACGTATTCAGATTTCGCTCACTTGAAAGTGTAGCGCGCGTCCTGTCCTCCCCTTTTATGCGCGTTGTCTTAACGCCACGTTCTTCGTTCAAAGATTTGTGAGATTCCAGCATAAAACGTTCGCGCTTTCACGAAGAAGTCCTTCGGCGCAAAATTTCGTCTACGCTAATCATTGCACGAAAATGTGCCTCCGAAAAGGGCACGAACCCCGTCTATACCGAAGTCGAATTATGAGACGTCGGTTCGGAAGTAGACCATGTTACGCGAACCCTGCTGCAGGGTGACCTCGCCCTAAGAACGCAACCAGCGCGTTAATTACTCCCCTCAATGCTTACAGCGTCCCATGTTCCGATTCCCACGATATGAGACCATTTCGTGCTATTTTCCCTGTGCTCTTCTGTCATCGTGCTGTTTTTTTCGCTGTGCTGTTTTGTCGCGGTGATATTTTGTCGCGGTGATATTTTGTCGCGGTGATATTTTGTCGCGGTGATATTTTGTCGCGGTGATATTTTGTCGCGGTGATATTTTGTCGCGGTGATATTTTGTCCGGCGTGCTGTTTTTTCCTTGCGCTATTTTGTCCTTATGCTGTTTTTTCCCTGTGCTGTTTTGTCCCTGTGTCGTTATTTCCTTGCGCTGTTTTGTCGCTGTGCTGTTTCTGTGCGCTGTTTTGTCGCATGCTATTTTGTCGCGTGCTGTTCTTTCGTGTCCCCTTACTATGTGACGAAGCCAGCTGAAAGACGGAAAAAGCGCACTTATTGTAATTACATAAAAAGTACGGGTCCATCATAGCCACAGACAATCGCGAAAAAGCTTCAGCCAAATAACTGATCATGATGTTTAATGTCGTATAGGACATCAGCTACTTAGGCCTTCTTGTGCGAAGTCGGGCGCTAGTTTTAAAGTTCATATTTTTTTTAAAACTGCGCTCTCTTACATACAATTTCAAACAGGACAAATATATCATGATGATGACCATCATCTTCAGCCTGACTACGCCCACTGCAGGGCAAACGCCTCTCCCAAGTCTCTCCAAATGACCCTGCCTCATGAAGAAGCACGAGACGCACGGAATGTTTTGCGAGTATCGACAATTAAATCACTTGTCTACATGCACAACCTGTTAAAATGTGAATAATATTCTGTGCTTCACAATAATATCTACAGGTTTGTGGGTCGTCATAGGTTATCAAAAACCTGCGCGCCGGAGGCGAGTGCTCTTTTCGAAGCCCACGCAGACTAACTTCGCTGGGTCGCTGGCTTCGAACGACACACTCATAATGACCTATGACTGGCTTTACAAGGCACTGTTTAATTCTTGGGAGCCTGACAAACAAAAAAGAACTAAGGTCATTCCGCTGACAGGTCGCGTAAGGAACACAAACCCAGAGACGCTCGAAAAACTGCCATCCCAGGAGCCCATCGATTTGGCGCACATCGTACAGTTTCTCTCTCGCAGCATGTCATAGTCAATGAACAGAGTGCTTTGTTTGGTTTGGTTTATGGGGGTTTAACGTCCCAAAGCGACTCAGGCTATGAGAGACGCCGTAGTGAAGGGCTCCGAAAATTTCGACCACCTGGGGTTCTTTAACGTGCACTGACATCGCACAGTACACGGACCTCTAGAATTTCGCCTCCATCGAAATTCGACCGCCGAGGCAGGCAGGGATCGAACCCGCGTCTTTCGGGTCAGCAGCCGAGCGCCATAACCACTCAGCCACCGCGGCGGCCCACAGAGTGCTTTGTGAACAGCCTAGCTATTATTCGCTATAGGAATTTTGCTCATTACTTCCACTTCCGAAGCCACTGCAAGAGTGGGGAGACATGACAAATTGGATATAAAACTACACCTTGTCGCATTAACGGCAACAGAAGCCAATGATGATGATGACCGATGATTTCTTTAATGGCATAAGGGCACCTTCAGCCGATGAGCGTCACAGCTAACGTGTCTGGTGTGCGCGAACAAGTAGTAGTAGTAGTAGTAGTAGTAGTAGTAGTAGTAAGTGGTTTTATTAAAGACTCGTTTTCAGAGCATTTCCAACCCGGAGCAACCAAGCACTAGGCAAAGGAAAAACTTGTAGCCATCAAAAATAAACGGTAGGTATCAGGGAACATGCACCTTGGATAACAGAAGGCAGATGCAACACAATTCAAATCCGAACAATAGTAACTTTTGAACCCTAACAGCAATGCATAATAGGTAAGCGCATGCACACAAAATAGTTCAGAGGAAATATAGGTAGAACTATGGCAGCCTCGGACTGGTGTAAAAAATAAGCCTAATGAGAGTGAGAAAGTAAGTCTAAAGGGAGGAAAAAATTACTCCAATGGAGGTGAAAAAGTAACTAATGGAGTGACCCAATTGGGCAAGAAACGAATTCTTGTATGCCGGCTGGTTGGGTATGACTAAAAAGGCAGAGTCGTGCACAGGCGCGTATCCGAGGAGGGTGTTTCGGTGTCGGAACACCTCCCGAAATTTTCTCAGCGCTTATTTATTAGTGGCCCTTATGTTCGCGCTTCAGTAATTAGTGAGGAATGTTCGGGCACGTTTCCGCTCTGTTTATTCTCGAAATCACTGACGTACGTTGTCGCGGCTCTAAACAGGAAGCGCAAGTTATTGTAGAAAAGAGTCACTCTTCTCCGCCATTGCACGACGTATTGTAGGCACAGTTAGCCCCAATTAAACGCACCTTTTCACGTCAGCCTACTTTTCCATCCTTTACATTGTCCTCAAATGATCATAAACTAGCGCTAAAATAAAAAGTGTCGTATTTTTAAAAAAAAAAGCACCTCTGCGGGCGGGCGCTGGTTCACATGCATGGGGTAGAAGTTTTGACAAATGCCATTCGCACGCAGCTGCTGACATTGTTGCAGAGCTGAAGCTTTTGTAGCGTTATATATTATGTGAAAATACTGTAAATAGCCGCGACTTTTCGTGCAATTTTTTTTACGAGAAAATAAATGTTCTTTACGGATCAAGTACACGGAGTCCTGCGTGAACGAAAGAACTAATGCTTCGGTTTTATTAACGCACCTTAAAGCGCGGCTTTGTTAAATCACCGAGATAATGCTTGGGCTCAGGCTCTATTTTTTTACCGGCGGCGTATGGCACACCCCGAAAAATATCTGACTATGCCCTTGGTCGTGCAGGTCAAGGAATCCAGGTTCAAACACTGGTTAGCACTTTTTTTTTGTACTACCCACACCACTGGAAACTGCCGAGAAGCCGCGAGAAACCACGCCGCATGGCGAACGAGAACTGGTGACGGTGGGTGGAAGTGGCAAGCCTTTCGCGCCCAAGAGAAAGCCGCCACGCGGAACGAATTGAAGGCAGGAGGGGGGGGGGGGGGGGGGGGGCCTCGGCGCCCTCTACTCGTTATAGCACGCGCACTGGCGCGTGCTATAGCAGTGACGTCACATGGATTCTGTTTGCAAACATACGAACCGATTCGCTTCTACAGTCGGATACAACTCAAGAACGCAGCGGCTTTTCACCGTCAAAGGAACCCCTTCCAGCCAATGGCGTCGGCCGATCCTCATGACCCTGCCAGAGTAACAATGCAGGGAGCGACAAGCCACAATGGAGAGAGGGGTCTATCCCCGACCACAGAGAGAAGAGATTATCCCCTATCATCTAGCACTCCCTGCTTCGTCGCACTAGCAGGGTCATGAGAATCGGCCGACGCCAGTGGCTGGAAGGGGGTCCTTCGACGGGGAAACGATGAAGCGTTCTTGAGTTGTATCCGACTGTAGTGATGGCACAAGGGGCGAGTGCGACTTCTAAAGAGCCTTCAGAACAGTACGCGATTTCTTATTAAGTTCGAAAACAAAGTCCACTTCCCCTAATCTCCACCCCCTACACGGCATTCACCCAACATTACACGCAGATACATGTCCTTGGTGTGGCGAAATTCCCACATTCACGCACATTACACGGACGTGCTTAGCTAAACCAAACCACTTAAAGCCGCACAACGCGCCGCTGGAGCAATGGGAGGTGACGCTGGCCAGCAAGATTTCGATATGGTGTGCTTATGGTGACGCTAAGGAACTGAAGTCGGTCAAAAAAATCGAATACAAGTATCACCACTGCAAATCGTTTCCACGAATTACAGTGACGTCAATGCTTTCTTTTTCCCCCTTTTTTTGGTTGCGAATCTCTGAGGCTAAGCCATTGACTCTCATCCGGTGGTCGCAGTCGTTTCCATCATCGACATCACGAGTTCAGTCGAGTGGAGGGGAAAAAATGATCCATTTTTAAGTCCAATTTTCTTGGCAATAAATTAGTCTTTCGCTGCAGAACGAACGTCAACAGAGCCAACTAGAGCCAGACAATCGATTCTTGCTGAGAACGAAATTGGACGGAGTTACCCTCAATGTCCCATTAAGAGCGAAGGAAAGATGGAGACCCGATCCACTCAGAGCGGACGACCGGAAAGAAAGAAAAGAGAAGAAGAAAAGGAAAGAAGAAGAGAAGAGAAGGAGGAAATAAATGAAAGAAGAGGAAAGAAATGAAAGAAGGAAAGAAATAGAAAAAGAAATTTCGACCACACGGCCCTCTTCAACTTGCACCAACATCGCACAGCACACAAGCATTTTTCAGCACAGCTTTTAATGGTTCCTTCGCCGGTTGAGCTTCGGCGGTGGTGCGGCCGTGATGACATATCACATGACCTCCCCGACGCCGCTGATTGGACATCATAACCATAACGCCATCCCTCACGTGCCTCACAATGCTCCTGACTGGTTCCCCGAATCAGGATGATATCAGTCACGTGACCCCTCAGAAGCCCCTGATTGGCTCTCAGATTCGTGACGTCATCACGATTGGAAGATTGCGCTTGCCTCCGCGTGATCAGTTCACTGACGTCAGAGCTCTGGAGCCGGACGAAGGAACGAGTCGCTCTGCATCTCGCAAAACTTTTCTATCCATTCGCAGGAATCGCTCACGATAGCAGAGCCCTGTAATAACTCATCACCGAGTGTCCTAATCGTCCAGTGAATTTTTTGCACTTCGCCTCATCAGAAATCAGGCATCAAAGGCCGCGGCAACGCGGAATATCGACCTATGCAGCCACTTCCGAAGTGTACATTTCGACGGAAAGTGAAGGTCATATTCTTCAAGCACCATTCAACTCAACTGGTGACGGATTACTGTGCCTTTCTTCTGGATTTGCGGGACCTCCCAAATATGAGCCTATGTGGTCTATCTTCTTCGCATATAACTTCTTTTCACCCTGTTATAAGCAAGCATTGACATTATATAACTAGAGCCTGGACTTCTCTGTTTCCATTCCTTTTTTAAATTCGGCGGACTTTGCCCAATGTTCATTTCGCAACGCAATTTTCATTTATTTTTTTCTTTCAGCGTTTATTACTTCCATTGGAAGAATTACCGGTTTTTCTTTGGGTGATATAAGTGGCCTCCCTGCGTGCTCAAACGTCACGTGCAATTTATCTCTGCTTGTTTGCTGGCAACAGCAGTCTATGCCCCCGTAATTAACACGCAAGTGCTGCGTGTTTAAAGCAATGGTTTCAGTTTGCAATGATGCCATTGTAAGAAATTTAAGTAATTACGTAAAACTAGTCAACCGGGCCACGAAGGCGAAAGCGTAAATAAAACTTTATTACTATAATCAAGACAGTGCTCGAGAACCACATAAACGAAACAAGGAAGACGCGAAAGTATAAGAACTGGTCAACCAACACATACATTTGCCTCCCTTAGCCAAGTGAAGCCGGGCCTTTCTGCCTCGTTGGCTTCACGTCGGAATAACTATCTGGTAGCGATAAAAGCAAGTATTTCTTGCCTGCGACACCATGTTCACTCCTTCGCTCACGGAAATAACTGAAACGCCTCACAAGAACATACATTCCGGAGTGGACAGAAGAAATAGCGTCCGCATCGGAAATCTGGACAAAAGCCAGGTGGCGTGCGATCACCTCAACCGGCATGATGACGGCAGCGATAAAAGTGCCGCTTAACAGTCGCCAAACCCAGGGCACGATTCTTTTCCTTGATATTTGTACATGGTTATGTGCTGCCAACGGCTTTTTACGTTAAAAACGTTGTTAGTGTTCTCATATGCAGAGAAATAACACCCTTAATCAAGTAACGGCTCTGATAAGGTGACGACGGTACGTGAATTAACTGTTTTTTGGGGAAAGGAAATGGCGCAGTATCTGTCTCGCATATCGGCGGACACCTGAACCGCGCCGTAAGGGAAGGGATAAAGGAGGGAGTGAAAAAGAAAGGAAGAGAGAGGTGCCGTAGTGGAGGTCTCCGGAATAATTTCGACCACCTGGGGATCTTTAACGTGCGCTGACAGAAAGCGTAGCTACGCTGGTAGACGAATAAGCCTGACGAAGTGACGGAGCCTCTTGCTCTGAGCCCGGCGAGCTTCTAAAGTAGCCCAGCACTACATAAAAACTTGCATCTGCGCTACTTAATCCCCAGGTGGTCGAAATTATTCCGGAGCCCTCCACTACGGCACCTCTTCTTCCTTTCTCCTTTCACTCCCTCCTTTATCCCTTCCCTTACGGCGCGGTTCAGGTGTCCAACGATATATGAGACAGATACTGCGCCATTTCCTTTCCGCCAAAAAACCAATTAAAAAAAAGTGGACAGAAGAAAAAGCAACCGCATCGGAAATCTGGACAAAAGCCAGGGGGCGTGCGATCACGTCCGCCGGCATGATGACGGCAGCGATAAAAGTGCCGCTTAACAGTCGCCAAACCCAGGGCACGATTCCTTTGATATTTGTGCATGGTTATGCGTTGGCGCCGGCTTTTTACGTTAAAAACGTTGTTAGTGTTCTCATATGCAGAGAAATAACATCCTTAATTAAGTAACGGCTCCGATAAGGTGACGACGGTACGTGAATTAACTGTTTTTTGGGGAAAGGAAATGGCGCAGTATTTGTCTCGCATATCGGCGGACACCTGAACCACGCCGCAAGGGAAGGGATAAAGGAGGGAGTGAAAAAGAAAGGAAGAAAGAGGTGCCGTAGTGGAGGTCTCCGGAATAATTTCGACCACCTAGGGATCTTTAGCGTGCACTGACAGAAAGCGTAGCTACGCTGGTAGACGAATAAGCCTGACGAAGTGACGGAGCCTCTTGCTCTGAGCCCGACGAGTTTCTAAAGTAGCCCAGCACTACATAAAAACTTCCATCTGCGCTACTTAATCCCCAGGTGGTCGAAATTATTCCGGAGCCCTCCACTACGGCATCTCTTCTTCCTTTCTCCTTTCACTCCCTCCTTTATCCCTTCCCTTACGGTGCGGTTCAGGTGTCCAACGATATATGAGACAGATACTGCGCCATTTCCTTTCCGCCAAAAAACCAATTAAAAAAAAAGTGGACAGAAGAAAAAGCAACCGCATCGGAAATCTGGACAAAAGCCAGGGGGCGTGCGATCACGTCCGCCGGCATGATGACGGCAGCGATAAAAGTGCCGCTTAACAGTCGCCAAACCCAGGGCACGATTCCTTTGATATTTGTGCATGGTTATGCGTTGGCGCCGGCTTTTTACGTTAAAAACGTTGTTAGTGTTCTCATATGCAGAGAAATAACATCCTTAATGAAGTAACGGCTCCGATAAGGTGACGACGGTACGTGAATTAACTGTTTTTTGGGGAAAGGAAATGGCGCAGTATTTGTCTCGCATATCGGCGGACACCTGAACCACGCCGCAAGGGAAGGGATAAAGGAGGGAGTGAAAAAGAAAGGAAGAAAGAGGTGCCGTAGTGGAGGTCTCCGGAATAATTTCGACCACCTAGGGATCTTTAGCGTGCACTGACAGAAAGCGCTACGTTGGAAGACGAATAAGCCTGACGAAGTGACGGAGCCTCTTGCTCTGAGCCCGACGAGTTTCTAAAGTAGCCCAGCACTACATAAAAAATTCCATCTGCGCTACTTAATCCCCAGGTGGTCGAAATTATTCCGGAGCCCTCCACTACGGCATCTCTTCTTCCTTTCTTTTTTCACTCCCTCCTTTATCCCTTCCCTTACGGCGCGGTTCAGGTGTCTAACGATATATGAGACAGGCACTGCGCAATTTCCTTTCCCTCCAAAACCAATTATTAATTATTATTATTATTACTTAATCCAACGACCCCGTTCTCTCACCGCGCTCCGTGGCATCCTTTGTTAACTCTCGCTTGTAACCGATTGCTAATAGTCAGCAAGCTGTATGGCGTACATCTCAATGATACTGAACGTTTTTGGCTAAACCCGAATTTTCAGAAAATAAATTCGGCACACTTTCATCTGTTTAATTTTGAAAACTGACCATTATACATAATGGTTTCATTTCTGGGGTTTAATGTCCCGAAGCGACTCGGGCTATGGGGGACGCCGTAGTGAAGGGCTCCACATAATTTCGACCAACTAGAATTCTTTAAAGGCTCAAATGTTCCCCGCACGACTGTCCTACAATACCAGACATCGTGGATATAGCTCACCTGCGATCTGCAAGGATAGCCTCGCGAGCTGCTGCTGTTCTTTCGGGTGTTGTGCTTATCGGCGGTCATCCGGGTCGCTTATCGCCGCCGACAGACGGGCCGTCTTTGAAGCGTTTGTACCGTAAATACGTCTTGTGATGTTCGTGACATTACCTCCGAAAGCTTCCCGTACCATAAAATGACTCTCTGCAAGAGTTTTGTTAATTCTGAAACAAAACTTGGTGCAGATTCTTTGTCCCTTAAAATGCGTCGCATCGCCTGAAGAGAAATGTGCCCAATCAAGAAAACATGACCTCACCAAATCACACTGCACAAAACAACTCGTGCACTCAGCTGCACGGCTGTCGGCACGCTGAAAGACAAGGGTGCTCGAAACTGATTGATGATTGACTGTGTCTCACTGAATGACTAAATGACCAACTGAATCACCAACTGACCGATTGAATGACCAACTGACCGATTGAATGACCAACTGAATGATCAATTGACCGATTGAATGACTATAGCTGACCAATTTAATGACTAACTGACCGAATGAATGACTAATTTACTGACTAAGTGGTTGATTGAAAGCATTTATTGAGGATTCCCAGGGGCGGAAAGCCATACCACGCCAAGTCAGCGCGCGCTGGTTAAATTCCCCAAACTTTTGGTGCGGCATGCACCTCGTTCATATTCGCTCCCGCCCGTAGTCCGCAATGCGGTCGCAAAAGTGGTGCCGGGACAATCTAGCGTGCAAACCCCGCAATGCACTTCTGCATTATAAAGATCCGGAGTTCCCGGGTTCGAACCCGACCGCGGCGGCTGCGTTTTTATGGAGGAAAAACACTAAGGTGCCCGCGTGCTGTGCGATGTCAGTGCACGTTAAAGATCCCCAGGTGGTCGAAATTATTCCGGAGCCCTCCACTACGGCACCTCTTTCTTCTTTCACTCCCTCCTTTATCCCTTCCCTTACGGTGCGGTTCAGGTGTCCAACGATATATGAGACAGATACTGCGCCATTTCCTTTCCGCCAAAAAACCAATTAAAAAAAAAGTGGACAGAAGAAAAAGCAACCGCATCGGAAATCTGGACAAAAGCCAGGGGGCGTGCGATCATGTCCGCCGGCATGATGACGGCAGCGATAAAAGTGCCGCTTAACAGTCGCCAAACCCAGGGCACGATTCCTTTGATATTTGTGCATGGTTATGCGTTGGCGCCGGCTTTTTACGTTAAAAACGTTGTTAGTGTTCTCATATGCAGAGAAATAACATCCTTAATTAAGTAACGGCTCCGATAAGGTGACGACGGTACGTGAATTAACTGTTTTTTGGGGAAAGGAAATGGCGCAGTATTTGTCTCGCATATCGGCGGACACCTGAACCACGCCGCAAGGGAAGGGATAAAGGAGGGAGTGAAAAAGAAAGGAAGAAAGAGGTGCCGTAGTGGAGGTCTCCGGAATAATTTCGACCACCTAGGGATCTTTAGCGTGCACTGACAGAAAGCGCTACGTTGGAAGACGAATAAGCCTGACGAAGTGACGGAGCCTCTTGCTCTGAGCCCGACGAGTTTCTAAAGTAGCCCAGCACTACATAAAAAATTCCATCTGCGCTACTTAATCCCCAGGTGGTCGAAATTATTCCGGAGCCCTCCACTACGGCATCTCTTCTTCCTTTCTTTTTTCACTCCCTCCTTTATCCCTTCCCTTACGGCGCGGTTCAGGTGTCTAACGATATATGAGACAGGCACTGCGCAATTTCCTTTCCCTCCAAAACCAATTATTAATTATTATTATTATTACTTAATCCAACGACCCCGTTCTCTCACCGCGCTCCGTGGCATCCTTTGTTAACTCTCGCTTGTAACCGATTGCTAATAGTCAGCAAGCTGTATGGCGTACATCTCAATGATACTGAACGTTTTTGGCTAAACCCGAATTTTCAGAAAATAAATTCGGCACACTTTCATCTGTTTAATTTTGAAAACTGACCATTATACATAATGGTTTCATTTCTGGGGTTTAATGTCCCGAAGCGACTCGGGCTATGGGGGACGCCGTAGTGAAGGGCTCCACATAATTTCGACCAACTAGAATTCTTTAAAGGCTCAAATGTTCCCCGCACGACTGTCCTACAATACCAGACATCGTGGATATAGCTCACCTGCGATCTGCAAGGATAGCCTCGCGAGCTGCTGCTGTTCTTTCGGGTGTTGTGCTTATCGGCGGTCATCCGGGTCGCTTATCGCCGCCGACAGACGGGCCGTCTTTGAAGCGTTTGTACCGTAAATACGTCTTGTGATGTTCGTGACATTACCTCCGAAAGCTTCCCGTACCATAAAATGACTCTCTGCAAGAGTTTTGTTAATTCTGAAACAAAACTTGGTGCAGATTCTTTGTCCCTTAAAATGCGTCGCATCGCCTGAAGAGAAATGTGCCCAATCAAGAAAACATGACCTCACCAAATCACACTGCACAAAACAACTCGTGCACTCAGCTGCACGGCTGTCGGCACGCTGAAAGACAACAGAGGGTGCTCGAAACTGATTGATGATTGACTGTGTCTCACTGAATGACTAAATGACCAACTGAATCACCAACTGACCGATTGAATGACCAACTGACCGATTGAATGACCAACTGAATGATCAATTGACCGATTGAATGACTATAGCTGACCAATTTAATGACTAACTGACCGAATGAATGACTAATTTACTGACTAAGTGGTTGATTGAAAGCATTTATTGAGGATTCCCAGGGGCGGAAAGCCATACCACGCCAAGTCAGCGCGCGCTGGTTAAATTCCCCAAACTTTTGGTGCGGCATGCACCTCGTTCATATTCGCTCCCGCCCGTAGTCCGCAATGCGGTCGCAAAAGTGGTGCCGGGACAATCTAGCGTGCAAACCCCGCAATGCACTTCTGCATTATAAAGATCCGGAGTTCCCGGGTTCGAACCCGACCGCGGCGGCTGCGTTTTTATGGAGGAAAAACACTAAGGTGCCCGCGTGCTGTGCGATGTCAGTGCACGTTAAAGATCCCCAGGTGGTCGAAATTATTCCGGAGCCCTCCACTACGGCACCTAATTCTTCGTTTCTTCTTTCACTCCCTCCTTTATCCCTTCCCTTACGGCGCGGTTCAGCTGTCCAAAGATATATGAGACATACTGCGTCATTTCCTTTCCACCAAAAAAACAATTATTATTATTATTACTATAAAGACAAAACTAAAATCATTTCCGTGCAAAGCAATAATCGCGGAGCGATCGAAAAAGCAACGGACAATGCGCGCGCTGCGGCCAGCACACACCTACGCATTCGTCTTTTTTTCCCCTCTCCGGAGAGAGAGAGGTGCGGACCCTGGCTTCCGTCCCCAGCACCTCCGCTGCAAGCAGCACAGGCGGCAGCATGCAGCTAGCGATGACTGCTGTCACGCTACGACGGCGCGACCAGCCAAGCGCGGGGGCTGCGTGGCGCGCGCACACAAAGTGTGCCGCACGCTCGACTGGTCACACCGACGCCCCGCGAGCAACAGCCAGCGACGGGGGTGCTCCTCCGAATCAATGCACGCCAGAGAGGAGAAGGAGGCGAGCGGAAGAGAAAGCAGATACGCCGCGTACACAGGCGCACATGTCACGGAGTCGCCGAGCTCGTCAGCTCGGCGATAACGCGCGCGCCACACAGGCTCCCTTCAAGGGCCGACGCTATCACTTGCGTTCCTCTCCGACTACTCCTCCGCATTAGACGAACACCAGGCGCCATCACACTGGCCCAAGTCGTCTCGGAGACGCCGAGCTGTCAACACGGGATTTCATTCGCCGCTTATGCTTTCCCTAATAAAGATCGCCAGCTGGTCGACATTATTCCGGAGACCTCCACTATACGGCACGTCTTTCTTCCTTCTCTTACTGCCTCATTTATCCCTTCCCTTACGGCGCGGTTCAGGTGTCCGCGGAGCTTTGTGAGACAGATACTGCGCCATTTCCTTTCCCCGAAAACACGATTTTACAGCGAGAGCCGCAGAAACTAGAAACACACACGTCGATGGTCGTTTGCTTTTGTGGTTTACTATATAGTACGGCTGTTTCAGCTAAACGCTACGCGAAAGCAACGAGCCCAATACCATGGTTTAATTATACATACGGCTCAGCTAACTCTCGTTTCATATCAACCTTTAAGAAATTGCACGTTGTAGCTGAACGTGCCGAAGCGACAGTCCAGAACTCTGCATCTGCGCCCCACCAGCCACCATAAGTCGCAACGGTCATTCCGTTCAAGTTCTACGCCCATCTGCCCGTTATGCTACTGTCTTTACAAACACATTTTGTTTGTTGAGTAGAAGCTTACTGGAACGGTTTTCTCCAATCGCTGCCATAACGTGCCCATCAACATTTATGACTGCTGTGAACGCGTGCACCTTGTGAATTCCACCCCTTATGTGAAACCCCACAAGGGGTCTTCAAGGAAAATAAAGTTTCGTTCATGGGGGTCTAACGCCTCAAAGCGACTCGGGCTATGAGGGACGCCGTAGTGGAGGGCTCTGGAAATTTCGACCACCTGGGGTTCTTTAACGTGCACTGACATCGCACAGTACACGGACCTCTAGCATTTCGCATCGAAATGCGACCGCCGCGGCCCGGATCGAACCCGCATCCTTCGGGCCAGCAGCCGAGCGCCATTACCGCTGAGCCGCCGCTGTGGCAGCGAAGTGATGTCGAAGCACAATATGTCGAGACATTAGTGTCGAAGTTGGAAGCGCACTTCCAGACATTGGCAGAAAAAGGTTACCGTTGTGGTCCGTTGCGCAGGCAGGCACCACGCGACATCCCAAGAACAACTTTTTTTTTTACTTTTTGCCAAATAAATTTATTTGAGTTCCTTACATGGTAGATTGATGTGCGCGCGTGTGCTCTCGCGCGGTTTGTTTTCGTATCCTTGTTGCTGTATTCTTACTGATTTTTACGAGAAGAACTCTGTAAAATGATTCATGTATTCTCGAGTGCCCTCTCCAATATTGTAAGCCTAAAAAGGGGGTTCCAGCGCTGATAAATAATACACTAAAAATTTAATCCTTCACGGCCCAAGCGTCCTTCCCTTTGAGAGCATAACTGAAATCCACCCATCAGCCGCAGTTAGTCGCCAACGAACTAACTCAACTACGAAGTTTAAGTGAATCTAAATTCCTTCGTTTGTAGGGCGTATGGCTGCGCCATTGAATGGATGCTAAGACGTAATTACTCCCTTATAACTAATTAACCATTCCTGACGAGCACTAAGTGGTGCAGTTAGCCCCACGCCATCTATTCTTGGCTGATCGCTAATTACCCACAACTACCGCGTATTTCGCGAAAAAAGACAAAAGAAAAAGCTATTCATCTTAACGCCAGCACAAACTGCGCACTCACCCTCAGACTGAAAGTAAAACCTTCACCAGATGCAAGCGACTTCTATCCAAACTATAAAACCAAAACTATCCCAACAATAAAGCTATAAATAAACCACCCTGAAGTTAAAAAGGACAGCCCCATGAATCGCTCGAAATCGGTGCATTCGTGAACAACGAATAAAGGTCCTCAAAACTCCCTGCCAGTCTGTTTACTCTTCCATCCATGCGTTCAGAATTTTCAAAACGGCACTGAAGCTCTCAATGGTGCTATCCTCTGCAAACCTCGGCTGCGCTAACCTAACGTTACGTTTTCGCCCACACACCACAACAGTTTAAAGGCGCTGTTACTGTTCGCGTATAGGCACTCATGCGACGCCTCAGCCGCTGAGCATCCGCCTTGACGGCCCGAAAGTTTAAAAGTTTTATAAAGTCTGCGCACGCTGAGGAGTTCCACATCTAAGCTGAAGACTTCTTTTTTTAACTGCGCACTCCAGAAGCCTAAAACCCGACCGCCTCATCTCAAAGCCGGCGACCGTTCAACTGCGCTTGGCAAATACCCGGCGCCCAAAGAATGTCTCCTGCTGCCTCCAGCCGCATTACGAATGCGATCGGCGTAGCAGTGACGCGCTTTGCTATAATCGTCCACTGTCATTGACGCACACACGGCCCGAGAGTAGGACGTGCGTATAGGAGGCGATAACACTATGCGTCCCAGCCGGAGGCGCGTTAACCGCACCGGGAGGCCGAAAAGAAGAAAAAAACATGAGGGCCTCCAAAGGCAATTACTGCCGGCCACCTGGAGTATCGCCTATCAGGGTACACAATCTCCGACTTCGCTCGACACCCGTCCGCATGCTTGCGGTAATGGACAGTCCAGGTATACGGATAGGCTACGGTCCCAGAATACGGTGCATAGAAATGTACTTGAACAGGGCTTGGACAACGCGGAGAACATACTCGGTGGCGTATTTACGATCCCTGGCCTCCACAGCACGCGACCTCCAATCTCCCAGTGTGTGGATGGATACTCGATGCAACCTAAGAAGGTCATAAACGCTCTGTCTTAAACGAGGCTTTTTTAGTGCATGTCTGTTGTACAGCTGGTACTGTTGTACTGCTACCAGCTGCCTATTCTACCAATTCTTTGAAGATAACACTTCTTCGCTATCCGTAAGTCATTTCGGGCTTGAATACATGAGGGTTATGGTTTACGGGGGTTTAACGTCCCAAAGCGACTCAGGCTATGAGGGACGCCGTAGTGAAGGGCTCCGGAAATTTCGACCACCTGGGGTTCTTCAACGTGCACTGACATCGCACAGTACACGGGCCTCTAGAATTTCGTCTCCATCGAATTGCGGCCGCCACGGCCGGGATCGAACCCGCGTCTTTCGGGTCAACAGCCGAGCGCCATAACCACTGAGCCATCGCGGCGGCTCTGAAGGTGAATACGTTGAACTGTCCCATACGTTGGTTGCTTTACAAGCGGCGACAAACATCAGCAACGCCGGCGTATTTTTAGCTGCAGACTGCAACGATTGCTCCGTTGGGGAAAGAAAGTGGACCAACAAAAGGCGGCACTGTGGCCGGTTGGCGGAGTAATTAAAGGGCGTGGGCGGTTCGGCAGTCATGCACATAATGGTGAGCGACGGTGTGGACAGAAGAGAGAAGTGTACACATAATTTCACACAGCCAACGCGGCTGCTCACAGCCGCAAGCCGAAACCAAGCTCCGCGTTAGAAGCGACGCAACTTCCGAACAGCCTGGAAAGCTTTCCAAGCCTCTGGCCAAGTGCCCGGCACGAAGTCACCCGGCAATGGCCTGCTCCTGTGTCGAAAGACTCCAAGGAAGCGGCCAACACTTCTTTCGCGTGCGCATGCGTGGATCAGCGTGGTCATCTGTCTCAAAGACCTGGGAGGAAGTACACGGTCATCCAACTTGAATACCGTTCCGTGTGACCAGCGCTCCGCGGCCGGAGCGCCTCCCGTGGGCGCTTGGGGAATTATTGGGCAGGCACGGTATGAGAGCCGTAAGGGGGTGGGGGGGGGGGGGGGGTGATAGTTTGCCTGCTACAGTGCACTGCAGAAACAGCTGCTACAGGGACGTGCTGTAGCAGACGAGAAAGCTAGAACACCCAGAAACACCCGCCTACGGCTCTCACTGCGCCTTATTTGCAATCAAGGCGCATTCCTTGAGAGTGCATGGCGCAATTCCCATTATGAAAATCAGGTTGTACTTGCCTAGGCTGCGTGAAAGAGCGGCGATGAAATTAAGCTTTTTTTCTTGGTTCTCCAATACCGCGCGCTACAAGCTTTTGACTGCAGTTGTACCATGCTTTAACACCCCCCGCCCCCCACCTCCCATCTTAATGCTGACATTGTAATCAATTTCCTTTAATTTTTAATTACATTCTTCTACGTGTATCATACCATTTCTGCATAGTCACACGCGCATTACGGCTGACGCGCGCTCTACCAGAGGTTCCACACGTTTTATTTATTTACCGACCTTATTCCGTCTATGTTCGTCCGAATGTATTACTCCTGTATTGCCATTTATGCCCAATAAACAAACTTAAAACTGCCAAATTCAATAACCCAAAAGTTTATTTTTGCGCATGCGCGCTGCTGCTTCTACATAGTTCAACGCGATTCTTTTCACCGAAGCTATACCTCCAGGACATACCCGCCCGAACATCAAAGTGCGGTGCAGTCATACAGACAAGGACATTCAACTATGGGCCGTCCAGCAGTCCCGGGGTGCGCTCGAAAACCACAAGCCTCACGACCCACCACAAACGGGCCGAACTGGGGTAGTGCAGAGTAGGTCATAAACCCGGCTGGACGCTTGGACGACGTCGCGACGCGTTAAACCGTCCGTTGCCGGCATTTGAATAAAGTTATTCCTATCCTATTCTAATTATTTTCAAAACAGGTCCCGCTGCAGAGTTATTCATACATACGTAACCGCTTCCAGCGCGCTTCTAATCACACGCTCAGTGAACTGCGAAAGGCCGCAAACTCTCCCCCCCCTCACTGCGTCTGTCTCCCTCCCTCTTTCTGGTCTTCCCTCTTGGCACCGAGTTCTTCCTGCACAGCATCGCTTTCAGCAAGCCCGCCAACCTCAATCCCCATCGCGGAAAACCAGAGCCTAGTAAACCAGGCCTGGCTTTTATTTTTGTCTTCTTGGACCTCCAAGCAACACATGCGCGCCTTTCACCTGGCCACAGTCCTCAACAAAAGCAGGAAGCCGCGGCGGCCAACCACCGGACGGACCTTGGGCAGCAAACTACTATTTCCGTGGAGCCAGAGGCCCGGGAGCGCTGTGTTTGCACCGATAGGCGTCACACAAACAGCGCCGAGGCGCGACGTGACATTCGACGATCTGCGCGGCGACAACAGAGGAACCGCTCGCACTCCTGCGTGGCTCCGCGCCAGCGACGGGGGACCTGTATCTCTGAAAAGGCCGCTTGCGCTGACAGAACAGGAAGGCGGTCGGAGGAGACAGCGCGCGTCTGGCCTCTGCGAAGATCGTTCGCAGTTTCCGTTTACGTGTTAGCGCGGCGCAGAGGTCAGGCTTGCCCGCTTCGCGGTGCAGTAGTAAGCGTAGAGCCCAGACAAAAGCGTTCGCAACTACCACAACTACAAACGCGGTTTTGTTTGTCTATAGCTTCAGCGCCCAGGAGCTCTCAAAGAAGCACCGCGAGGATTGAAAAGTTTAGAGACTTCTCTCATTTTTGGTTCGTTAAACACACATTCAAGAGGCTTGAGGACTACACACGGCAGATCAGTGACCAGGTATCTGCAGACTCACCCGAGGCCCACAAAAAAAAAAGAAATTCCAGTTCCAATGAGTCCGGCGAACTTTTTACATCATGGATTTGCTCAAATCGCTCCAAACAATTTAGTCTCAAGTCACCGTTACATTATTTATTTTCTTTTTCATCACAATAACGGCAGAGTGGATTGTGCAACATAAGACTCCTCGCATCTGTTAAATCCGCGCAACCATATCAATATTCTCAATCGGTAATATACGTATTTTTCCCTGTGTTCTTCTGCAAGCTCGTTTATTCTAAAAAAAAAGTATTTCACTATCCGATGGCCAGGTTGTGATGACGCCGCAAGGTCACGTGACCTAGGTGGCCCACCTGCCTCCTACAGGTTGCTCTCTGGGCGCCACATGCCAGAGTCATGCCCGTGATTTCTCGCTCAAAACTCCGATGCCTGATACGCTAACACATGATTTTCTGTTTAACGGGGTCTTTAACGCTATCGGGTTAAATAGAGACTCCGGCGGGGGGGGGGGGGGGGGGGGGGCGTTATTGTCCTGCGCCTGCGCACTGACGCCCCGCTTTTCCCCTATGGACCTCCTTCACCCCGCGACGTCACGAAGATGCGGTGGCGCTGATGTTAGCAGCGACTTTCGCATGGTAGGCAAAACAGGTTCTGCTTGCCCGTGCCTACCGCAGCTGCCGCAGTTAGCGGCGGCTGCTTCAAGCCTGTGCACTGCAGAAGCAGCATATATTGACCAGCTGCGTCACTGCTGGATCCGCGTAGTAGCATAAAAAATATTAAATTAGCCTCGATAGGTTTCTCGCGCATAAATGCCGCATTCGGAAACTGGCTAACAGGCATTGCGCCACGATAGTAAAGCGCGAAGTCTGGGAGTCGATAGGCACTGCCACTCAATGGACTTAATAGCATGCAAGTTACTGCGTTCATTCACCTGAACTTCAGGATAGTAGGCAGATAATTGCTCAAGGAAAAAGAAGACATATGCAGCTGGACACGTACTTATCACCTTGAGCCGGGGTGCACGGGGCGCCGACAGGTTCACTCGCCCCCAAGGAATGCGTTTTTTTTGTTAATAGCACATCATGTTTTAATGGCGCGTTTTGTGACATTTAATATTTACTTGAAACTGTTTCTTGATATGACGACGTAATTATTTCATTCGAGTAGAAAGAAGTCTGGTAAGTTGTGTCAATCTTGCGCGGTCGCGTTGGTATGCTTAGAATAGCGTACCTTAAGTGTGCTAAACGCCATATGCTTTTTCATTGTATCATGCATGTGTCACGTTTCATGGGGTAATACATGATCGCGAAGCTTGTTTGCAAAGAAGCAGCCGCAGGCGTGCTACTAATAGACACTTGGCGAGATTGAGAGGGGACGCGGCATGAAAAGTGTTTTCGTTATTCATGCATGCGATATGTAACTAAACTTGGTGCAAATATGAAATTCCTAGGCTAGTTTCAGTCATTCCTTTTATTTATAGCTATACCTGGTGCAGTTCTGGGCAATTATAATTAACACCGTCGTCAAGTCCCCCCAAGGTCTCAAATAATTGAGTTGATAGTGCGCAGTTTTTTTATGCCAGCATGTACATAAAGCCCTGTTCTGTATGATGACGCGATTAGTTCTTTTTCTATATGATCAGTACTTATCCATGCATTGTTACATGAAAACGTTTCTTACAAAAAATAACTAACAATACTGCGCGTGTAGGGAAAAAAATCGAGAGATTTATTACGCTCCTCAACGTCTCAGGAATAGTTTGCGACAAATGGAATCATTTGATTTTCATGCGAATTATGAAGGTGAGTGATCCAGTCGCAGAAAATGTGAGAGGTCAGAAAACGAACTTTAAAGTTTATTCCCTCGTTTATGGCATCTTCGCTTTCGCTTTAGTCAAAGAAATGCGGCACTGAAATCAAAGAAATTACCTCATAATTTTTGACGACCACACTTTTAAAAAGCGTAATTTATAAATTTGTACTCAATATTTTGCTATAATTTTTCGTCACGAAACTAGACTTCAGGGCTAGGAAAGAAAATAAGTCTAGAAATCAAAAATTTTCACCAAATCGACCAGCTTAACAAGAGGACAAGTCGGCCTGGCTGGTGCGTGGTCATGCGGCTAAAAACAGCGCTAAGCGAGACAGGAGATCGGGGACACGACTCTGTCCCCACTTTTCGCGCAGCGCGACACGTACGTATGTCAGCAGACGATGAGCGCATGTCTACTCCGACGAAACAACGCCAGCGCTTCCCCTCACTACTGTCCCGAAGTAAAATCATCCCGGCTAGTGCAGAGTGTCAAAACTTGTTTTATTCAATGCCTAGCGCATAAATAAACGGCAGGAACGCTTTCTACATGTTTACTACTAACCATATATACAATACACAGTGGCAAACTATTTCTCTTTATAGGCCGCACGTGGGCAACGCGAGCTCGTGTACTTCGACAAATTACTAAGTTGGAAGCATCGACCATTGCTATGATTCGCATAAACTGGAAATGCGCCTATAAGCCTTGGAAACCCGCGCTCAACGCCTATCCGCGACGCCATTCCCCGACCTTTTGCCTACCACGAGCTCGCTAGCGACTGCAGCGCCACCTCGTTTGTTTACAAACATGCAGGAGGTCCATACGGCCCTAACGATAGGATGACCCTTGTTATGATCGGGACGCTTTCCCCGGTGTTCAATGAGGCGCTCACGCGGCTACGACAGTGTGGAGGGACTACGCAGAGAACCGCGACCGTTCCCCATGGGGCGTGCCGGGCACCCGCGCCGTGCGGGAGGGCAGGAGAGAGAGCGCAAGAATTATGCCTCCCGTGTCAACGACCGCCGCGATTCCGCCAGACCTGCATTTTCTCGAGTTGAGACACACCGCCCATCCGCGCCGCTCTTGAAACCCGAGGATAACCAGGCTTCCTGCGAACTCCACTGTCGGTGTTACGGCGCTACGTGCGCCGCCAACGGCCCAGTCGCGAGGACTATACGACAGGCCATTTGCGGGCAGCCGTGCTGATGTTTTGTTACTGTGTTATACGTGAACTCATGTTCATCCTCACTTTCTTCTCTGTCTTTCGCTCACTCTCTCTAAATGGGCTGCGAAACCACGCACCAAAAACACTTCTGCTCCTGAAATAAACCGAGACTGCTCGAGAAAACTGGCTCTGTCCCTGACTCTAGAAAAGCGTCTCGAAGCAGCTCCGGTCCGAACCCCCCCCCCCCCCCCCTGCACGGGCCCTAAACCCTATTATAAATGTCTCTAATATATCCGCGCTTAGTCTAGACGGCAGGTGTAGCAGATAGACTAAAACTGCCACAAGTCGAGGCTATACAAGCGCCAGATGGCAGCGGAGGAACTGGGCCGAGATGCAGACGAAAATGAGCTCCGGAATGGCGCGCACTTTGCACGGCACTCAGTACACCTGCAGCGCAATCCCTAACTGCTCCCAGGAAAGCGTGTTGTATTTGCTAAAAATAACAAAGAAGCGGAGTTTGTTCTTAGTCTTATGGCGGAGCAGTTATATATACGGTACCCCGTAAGCTCTAAATCTGCGTTAGGTAAAGAGAACTTAACGTCCTCACCTATCAAAACCTTTGGCTCCTTGGTTGTTCCATGAGTGCAGCCACTATAGGGCTTAAAAAGCTAGCCCCGTTGCCTGATTACTTTTGGCTTGGATTTGACTTTGGTTTGTTGGGGTTTAACGTCCCAAAGCGACTCAGGCTATGAGGGATGCCGTAGTGAAGGGCCCCGGAAATTTCGACCACACGGGGTTCTTTGACGTGCACTGACATCGCACAGTACACGGGCCCCTAGCACTTCGCCTCCAATCGAAATGCGACCGCCGCGGTCGGGGTCGAGCTTTAGTCTTTCGGGTCAAGTAGCCAAGCGCCACAACCACTGAGCCACCGCGGCGGGATTATGCTGGTAAAACTGGACGTATGCTCTTGTGAGAACTGCGCGCAGCTGTATTGAGCATAGCATATTTTCCAAATTTACCTTGAGCAGTGCTAAGTGAGCGTCACGAAATCACCATGCACGATGACTCTAGCTAGGCTATTAAATCCCGGCAGCGGCGATGGCGACGAAATGCAGAAACGCTGAGCACCGTGTGACGTCACGAACCCATATTAACCAAGGCAGCAAAAACAATGGACGAAAGTCATGAATTTCCTGGATTGCATCAATATTGGTTCCATCACTGCAAAAGTGAAAAACAAAATTACTAATAAAATATAATAACAGTTTAATTAAATAAAACTAATTTCAATAACTACTAAACCTCTAAGGACAGTGAAACGGAGGAAAAATAAGCACGAGCACACAGTATATCAAAATCAGAATTGAAAACTGCTCCATCGTCCACGAATGCATCATTAAGACCGCATATATTTTAGGAAGACTAACGAAAAGGGTTCAGCTTAAAAGTTAAGGACAACGTAGCGAGCTATGGAAAGAATGATAGGCGTAACGGCACAGTGGGTGAGGGAACAAGCGCGCGTTAATTAATGACATCCTAGTCGAAATCAAGAGAAAGAAATGTGCTTGGGCAGGGCATGTAATGCGAAGGCAAGATAACCGCTGGTCCTTAAGGGTAACGGAGTGGATTCCAAGAGAAAGTAAGCGTAGCACGGGGCGGAAGAAGGTTAGGTGGGCGGATGAGATTAAGAAGTTTGCAGGCATAGGGTGGATGCAGCTGGCAGAGGAGAGAGTTAGTTGGAGAGAACATTGAGGAGAGGCCTTTGCCCTGCAGTGGGCGAAGGCAGCCTGATGATGCTGGCGATATTTTAGGCTCGTTTTTTTATCGTTACGGTTAGCTTTTGCTTGAAGTTATCTTTCGGGAGACCTCCTTCCTCTCAGAGAGCCCACGCTTTGACCTTTACAGTAAACATGTTTCATAAGACAGTTTCTGCAACTATGTTAGCAAATTCGTGTAGCCCTGCGAGCAGAAATGAAAATTCACGTTTTTATGATGATTAATAATGTTTATTGGCGCACGGGCATCTGAGGCCAAAGAGCGCCAGAGACTGACATTGGATGGTCACTATGTGGAATGGCGAGTCATGAAATTCACATTTTTTACACGCCGAGTCATAACTGACACGTGGGACAATTACAGGGTTGAAAAATAGCCCGGAGGCCTTCACTGCTGCGTGTCTCATATCGCCCTGCCACGCGTGCAGCTAAAGGCCGCCTCACTTGCAAGCGAAAACGCTCGCGATTTCGACCGCGAAAACGCAGGCTTCTAAAAGCCTGCTTCGAGCCAGGCTCGAACGGCTGCACGGCAACGCTCGAAGTGCCAACAAGGTGGAAATTATTCGCTGCGTGCCGCGCTGTCGCTTGCATGTAAAAAAAGCCCCAACTCTCGCACATGCTTTACCATACTATAAGCAGCACGATGTTCTAGACAACGGTGCTCTTGGCGCAGCTGCAAATTACAAGTCACTGCCCCCGACCGACGCTCAACCAAAGCATGGATGGAGCTGTGCACGTTAAAGAGCCCCAGGAGGTCGAAATTTCCGGAGCCCTTCACTACGGCGTCCCTCATAGCCTGAGTCGCTTTGGGACGTTAAGCCCCCATAAATCAAATCAAAGCATGGAGCTGCTTGACAGCGAACTTGTCCTGGAATATATTTGTAAAAGTATCTTCGATAAAATGCCTCGAACATGCAACGAGCCATCTGTGTAGCGATATATTGGGTAGCCATCTGAAGTAGGCTCGACCATGTGTGTTAACTACGAAGCGAATTGCAAGACCTCTCAAACGCTAATCCTGCGGGCAACTCCACTCCTATTTTGCACGCCGGCGAAATCTACTATTTCCCAGCAGCATATAAGGGTACAGAGTCATATGGACCATTGCTTTCAGTGCGGCCAGAAACATAAGGCTCTCCTCCATCACTATTCGCATCCGTATACAATTGTCAGTCACTGCTTCCATTACACCACACGTCGCCGCTGACTCCCACGGTCCGCGCTCAGACATCGCCAGCACCGACCCTGCAAGTTCCCCTCTGCGGCAGCGCTCAGACAGGCTCGGTCTGAAAAGTACGCCTCAACCAACAAACATGTCTCCACCCACCAACAAACAGTGTGCACCACCCAACAAGAGCGCTGCACCTATCGACAAACGCTCCACACCTCCTCCGCTTGCCCGAGTTGTCCTGAACCTAATGTTGATTTGCATTTCCTCCTGCACCGTTGCCATTCAGTCCCTTCTTTTCCCATACCATCTCCCTCAACGTGGCAGGTTTAGCTGGCCTTTGACCGACTTACGGACCAGCTGGCATTGGTTGCCATGGCCCAAGACATTCGTGACGCTTAATACTGGGCTAAAAAAAAAGTTCTCCGTCTCTCTCTCCCCACCAAAAGCCTACAAGTATTATACAGCGCGCGCTTCTTGTTCCATGCCCACTACATAACGAATGTAATGTTCATGTAAGAATGTACCAATGCCTGTAACAATGTAACAACGCCAGCATGCACATGCCACCTCAGAGCGAAGCCACCACCGGATACAAGATCGAGCTGGTATCGAGGGACAGGGTAGCGAAGACAGGAAGCAGGCGAATGACAACGACGCTGAAACTCATCTCCAGGGTGAGATGACCAAGGACCCTGATAAAAAAACAACGTACCTCGCAAAAATAAAGAAGATGCTATGGAAAAACGAAAAATCATTGAGGTTAAAGCCAGGTAAAGGACAAGTAGAACAGGGGGGGGGGGGGGGGGGGGTAAAAAAATCCGCAGAGTGACGAGAGAGCCAGCCTGCAAACGCACGCATGCTCGGGCTTCGTGGGGCCGAGTGCAGCGCCCTAATCCCGTCCACGAGGGTCTTCTATACATCGGTGCTGCTTCGACGGGGGTCGCAAACCCAGATGCGGTTTCGAGCGCCGGACGTCGGAGAGGAATTCCTTCCCCTCGGGCAGCAGCACTTTTCTGAGCTATGGTCCCTTCGTGCTGACAGGCCGAAACGCAGCACGGAAGAAGGCACGAAGAAGGAAGAACACAGGAGCAGGCAACGGCACGGCAAAAGGTCGAAGCGACACCAACGCCCCCTTTAAAGGAGTATTTTTACTACTACTACTACTACTACTACCACCACCACCACCACCACCACCACCACCACCACCACCACCACGTCCACTACCACCTATAGATGTGCTATACACAGTCCATAGACAAAGGAAAATTAAGGCTGTTATAGACTAAAGCCTATAGATAGTCTATAGGTCTTTATAGACAAAAGGAAATTAAAGCGGTTGGCGGTTGTATACGTTTCTCTATAGATGGTCTTAGGCCGTCTATAGACAAAAGGAAATCAAAACGGTTATAGACTAGTCTATAGATCCTACCACTACCACTAGCGACCACTACCACTACGACCCCTACCACTACGACCCCTACTACTACGACCCCTACTATTACGACCACTACTATTACGACCACTACTATTACGACCACTACTATTACGACCACGACCTATACTACCACGACCACTACCCCTACTACTATAGATACCTAATTATGGTGCCATGTTTCGTTCTCTAGAATGATTGTGAAGACACTACTATGCGTTAGCTGCGGCGGTGGCTCAGTGGTTATGGTGTTCGACTACTGACCCGAAAGACGCGGGCTCGATCCCGGCCGCGGCGGTCGCAATTCGATGGAGCCGAAATGCTAGAGGCCCGTGTAACGTGCGATGCCAGTGCACGTGAAAGGACCTCATGGTGGTCGAAATTGCCGGAGCCCTTCACTACGGCGTGCCTCATAGTCTGAGTCGCTTTGGGACGACTAAAACCATAAACCAAACCAAACTGCTATGCATTAATCTCAATGCGGTACTCGTCTATGGCCACTAAATAATTCGTAACCGAATTTTTCGACCACGCTGTTCCGGTTTCAACAGCCGAGCGATGACTGACGTCAGTGTGTACTTACAGGTCACATGAGACGAAAAAAAGTATATAATCGCTGCTTCATCCGTTTTAATTCACTACAATGCTAAAGCCAGCCTGTCTCAAGAGCTGGAATGACAACGAATGTAGAAACGGCGATTATATTGCAGTTTTTTTCGTGCCTCACATGACCATTCCATTCCATTATAAAAACCTTTATTTCCATCAGAAGGGAGGCCCCTTACTCCCTACCCCCGGCACGCAGGCCTAGGGGGTAGGGGCCGGGACCCCCGCGATTAAAGGCAGGCAAAGAGTTGCTGGCTCTTCGCGGCCTCCACCGCCAGATGAATGGCTTGCTTCTGCTTGACGGGGTCCGTGCTCCGCAGAAGGGTCTCCCAGGCTTCTCTACTATCAATTCCTTCGTTAGCCCCTGGGGAGTCTACACATTCCCAAATTACGTGATCGAGGGTCCCCCTCTCTCCACATTTTTTGCACTTATCATCTATGTCTTCGTCTTTGAGGACGTGCGATGCCCAGACCGGATTAATGTAATTTCCCGCCTGTAATCTGCGCCAGATCGTCGCCTCTTTGTTTCCGAGCTCTCTGTCCGGTGGAGGGACTAGTCTCCTTTGTAATCTGTAGTTTTCAGTTATTTCCGTGTAATTCTGCAGTCTCTCGTCTAGTTCTTTGCAGTCGGGCGGTTCTGCTCCGGCTCGGAAGTAGAGATCTCGAGCCAGAGCGTGTGCCGCCTCATGAGAGGCCTCACATGACCAAGGCACACTCTGACGTCACAGTTATAGTTCGGCTGCTGAAACCGAAACGCCATGGAAGAAAATTTCGATTATAAATTATTTAGCGGTTGTAGGAGAATACCACCTGATAATCCATGTATAATAATGCCTTACGCATCATTAAAAGGAAGAAAGCACGAATCCAAAAGTTAGATGTCTATACTGTACGAACTGTGAGCTGCACAGTGAGAAACACTTGGTGTCGCCGAAGACTGAGAAAGTTTTTCTTCAGCACAGTATTGTCTCCTGTGGCGATCATCAGAAAATACCTAAAACGTCTCAGGTGGAGTGATGGTTCACTGTAGTATAAGAATTAACCTTTGAACTAATACAGTTAGGCGCCTGACTGTATTCAGAAATTTAGTATTCGCCTTTAGTAACAGCCGTATCGGTTTTCAGATTTTCTGAGCGATTCTAATCTCCCCCCTCCCCTTTCGCAGCAGCGCGAAGCTTTGAACATTTTTGCTTATTAATGCGAAAGCATTACATAGATCACCGGCACGAAAACACGGCGTTGCATAAAAAGTGGCGGGGGTACAAAACTCGCGATTGGTCAAAACGGTGCGACGTCATCAAATGCGGGAAAATACGAAATGGTAGTCAGTAATAGTACTTACCAAGTGCGCCAACTACAAACGAATAGAATGTAATTGTAATGTAATTAAAGGTTTATGATTTATGGGGGTTTAGCGCCTCAAAGCGACTCGGGCTATGAGGGACGCCGTAGTGAAGGGCTCCGGAAATTTCGACCACCTGGGTTCTTTAACGTGCACTGACATCGCACAGTACACGGGCCTCTAGAATTTCGCCTCCATCGAAATTCGACCACCGCGGCAGGGGTCGAACCCGCGTCTTTCGGGTCAGCAGCCGAGCGCCACAACCACTGAGCCACCGCGGCGGCTGTAATGAATGTAATAAGAAAATTGTAATAGAATTCTGAATATCGTTAGAACGGAATTTAAATAGAGGTGGGATATAATTGCAATGCTATCGCATTACTCGCCCTTAATTTCCTTAGTACCCCCGGCGACTGTTTTAAAAACCTAAAACGGTGGCCTCTTTGTGACTACCTCTACTGCTTGCCGCACAAACTTCACGACCACCGGGACTTTTTTTAGACTTTGCTTCCACTCCACTTCCTGCCCCTCCCCTTCCAAGAAACTCCATCCTCCTAAATAAACGCTTTGTCTGCCTTCCGGAGTACAATGTCGGCGGTTTCTAATGCCGGAAAAAACAATGCTCTCTCATCATTTTGCCTTTCTCTCCACATTCTGCGCAGCACGTCCAAACATGTTTGTGACATTGAAGCTCATGATGTGCAGACCGAAAAAGAACTCAGTGATCTCCGTTTGGAAGTGAATGGTGCTGTAGCCCGGCCTCGGAGACCCGCAGTTAAAAAACCGCCTAATGTCGCCGCAGTTTCGTTGCGAAAACACTGTGGCGACATTTATACTCCATTTTCCGAGCTTTTATAGCTTACAGAAGTCAGTTTTCGGTTAAAGCAGGTTCTGTTATTACAAAGGATTGCAATTTATGGACAAAGGTCGACTTCAATTTGGCGTCATTACTATATTTTAAAAAAAAAAGCTTTAACAACGAACTCTTTGCTTTTCGCGCAAATGAACAATGTGTGGCAATCATGTCTGTGGGCAAGGGAGGAAGGAAAGAATTCAGGAGAAGCCGTTACTTCATATTTTTTGAAGCCGCAGCAGACAATGCAGCAGACGACACCGCTGCGCCCAACGTTATATACTATCGGCTGCGCCGTCAGCCAAAGACTCCCGGCAGTCCTCGCGAAAACGCGTGACTTCCGGCACACTTTTTGGCATGCAGTTAGGATAGTGAGGCCCTCTCCTGATATTTCTTTTCCTCCATGCTGCGGGGGCTGAGCTGGCCAGCAGACTTGAACCGTGCGCATTAGTTTCTCCATACGACAGCGCCGCCGGGGCTGCAGCCAGTGAGGTTTCGAGCCTCGCGCCACGGCGCGAAGCACTTAATTACTGGCCACCCGACGAAAAAAAAACATCCATGCGGAACTGCAGTCGTGCCCCACAATAAGCACCGAGTCTGACCTTGCCAGAACGCGGTGCCTTGAATTTCAAGTGACAAGAGTCGCTCGGGCGTGTCACGGAAACGCCGCCGTCTATAACCGGACTCTGTCCTGACCACATTTCGGCTGCTCGTGATTGAGTGGTTTAGTTCTGTTTTCTACTGGCCAAGAATGGTGATCTCTTCACCGACAAAACATTCAACCATGTCCTAGAAATGGCTATTATAAGCGGAAGTGCCTACTAAAAACCAAAAACAGCAGTTGCTAGCATTGGGTCCCGGTCAACGGCATCCTATATTATTCCGCGGCCGCTGGCCAGCTGCAACAGTAAACGACATCAGCTGCTTGATATCTGACTATACTAAACAAGCTAAGTATCAAAATTCGAGCTTAAATTTTTTTTATTGCTGATAAGCTTCTTGTTTAGGTAACAAGAAAATTTTCATCAACGGACTACTTTTTTGTCGTGGAGGAATTCTGTGCGGCGGTCCTGAATGTGGGCGGAGCTTCACCGCAGACGAGTTGTATCGTACTATAAACTACAATCAATGCCTTCGCTGTTACCATAGAAACAATACTGGCAGTGTGGCGTTAATTATACCTGTTGCGACAAATGGCCTTCTCCATCATTTTATTTCAAAGAGGACATTGTTGTCATTTATCTATGCTAGGCGCGGTGCTGCTGGGGAAGGGAATAGGGGCGAGAGGTAAGGGTGTCATTATGGCTGTTTTCATTGCTGATTTTGAGAGAGCAAAGAAAGCCACAGTAAATGTACTAAATTTTCACGCTCAAGATAGAAGACGATGATGGATCACAAGAAACGAACAGGTCGACAACGCACAATCGTTAGCTTGGCACCAGTCTTCCCTATTCTATGGGGTCTCCCCACTGAACCCTGGCCAATCCCCCTCGTGGGTATGTGCCATGTCACGAAGGCAACAACAACAACAAGGGCGACCATTCGATAGTTTGTAACTTAATTTCTTCTTGACGCTGTTTCGGTGTAGTTTTCATCAGCCGATCGAAGTCTGTGACGTTTAGTTTGTGCTTAGGCCACCTGAGGCGTGATAAAAATGGCAGTATAACTTCTGACACGCCGTTTATTGTCATTCCAGCTCTTGAAACAGGCTGGCTTAAGTGTTGTAGTCAATTAAAAACTACGTGTCAGCCATTACAGTTGTTTTTTTCGTGACTCACGTGACCTAAACACCAAGTACAGGTCACAGACATCGTTCGGTTGATGAAACCGAAACCATAAAAACAATACCACGTGGTGAACAATGTATATTAATAGCTAACGCATCACTTTAAAGAAGAAAACATGGAAGTAAAATTAGTGTTTGTGGTCGCTTAAAAAAATTATCCTATAAATACGATTTAGTAAAGAGGAAGTATTAGGAAGTACGAACAGGCGAATGTGTTGGACTTTAAAGGCGGTGCGAGCTTCTACACAGCTACTGCGATGCGAGCAGCCGCGATAACGTTTGCAGTTTCCGGCTGCAACAGAACGTATAAAATATCAGGTCAGGTCGCGCTAAGGCGCCCATGTGCTGTGCGATGTCAGTGCACGTTAAAGATCCCCAGGTGGTCGAAATTATTCAGGAGCCATTCACTACGGCACTTCTTTCTTCTTTCACTCCCTGCTTTCCCCCTTCCCTTACGGCGCGGTTCAGGTGTCCAACCAATTATTAATTATTATTATTATTATTATTATTATTATTATTATTATTATTATTATTATTTAGGTCATGTCCACTCGGTGGAAACTTCCAGAATACGATCGCGGGGGAACGGAAGGCCGACCATTCTCCAATTTCATTCGCATACCAAGCGCAGCCCAAGGCCGACTCGCCTAACCGAGCGAAAACGAAACCGGTTGACCTGCAGCCCTGAAGAGCCCGACACGCGCAAACGCAAAAGCTTCCCGAGCGCCGGAGCTTGTGCAGTTTCCGTGTGTCGCAGTCGGAAACGACCATTTGAAGCTGGCCAGCCCGCTAGAGGAATCAATTCTGAACCAGTTGGAAACGAACTGAGACCAATTGAAATTCGATTACTGTACGACAACTCTAAAAAAAATGGCAGTAACAGTGGGCCATGGTCAGCCCCTTTCAAAATTTTTTATAGACAGTCTATACACTGTTCGTGGACTTGTGTCTATAAAGTCCAGAGACTCTACAGACAAGCCCTAGAGAACAGTCTATAGGCAATACAAATCCTATAGACAGTCTACAGACAATCTATAGATTTAGGTCCATACACTTTTAGTAGACTTGTCTATAGACAGCTCTAGACTATGAATAGACAAAAAATATCTGTAAGAAGGCAGTAGAGACGATAAGAAGTCTATAGGCTGTCTATAGACCATTTTTGTAAGGGCAGCATCCTGTATTATTCGCTGACCAACCACGAGAGACATACAAAATCAACTTTTTAATGTCAGGCTATATCAATCAAGCCAGAGGCATCACAATTTTTGGCATCTTGACTTCACCTTGTGACTACCTTCTTTACATAACAAGAAAAGCTTAAACAGTGGACTATTTTTTTGCCACGCAGGAATTCAGTGTGGCAGTCTTAAATGCGGGAAGGGCAAAGCTTCACTGCATCATTCTTAAGTTGAATCCACAAGTAGCGATTTGGCCTGTTCTACCGGATATGAAGTCTTCAGGCAGGCCAAATGGGACAGAATTCGAAGCAACCGACGCTATGCATGCTCACACCTCGGCAGAATCAACTCGCTGCTTTCGTTCCACCCGCTTCGACCGTACACTACCATGTTGAAGTCATCATCAGCCTGACTGCACCCACTGAATGGTAAAGGCCACTCCCATAACTCTCCAATTAACCCTTTTGTGTGCCAGCCGCAGCCATGCTAAGCTTACTTTCTGCAGTCTACATGCTCCGCTTGCCTTCTCTTGGAATCCAATCAATCAGGGACTCCGGAACAGGGGGGAGGGGGGGGGGGGGGCAGCGCCCTTCCCCAAATCTCCAACTTCTTGCACTCAGATAAGATTCCTGACAAACGCTTCAAATTTAGGAAGCTATAAATGTAAAGCACAGATGAGCATGATTGCTAGCACTGAAACACTATGAACAAACTTTTTGACTGCAGTTGATCACTCCTCATGTGTACATTATATATATATATATAGTTTTGTCCATTTCAATTTGTTTTATATACATTACAAGAACACTTTTGAGCAGCAAAATATGAAAATATAAACAAAAAGTAAATAAAAATGAAAATAAACATTTAAATAAAGCTCCAAGACCTGCCCCCACTCGAAAAAAGTTGCTGGGTCCCTGCAGTCTGTTACCTTTACAAGGGCCATCGGTTACCTTGCCTTCGCAAAAAAGTAGTAAGCGAAATAGTTTTAAAATAGTTTACCACAAAGCAATGCACCAGCCACGGCCAGCGAAGAAAGCACGTGAGCGGATGCAGTTACCGGAGCTTTCCGGTGGCGTCGGTGCACGTCTTTCCCTTTTCGTGATTTTATAGCTTTTCTATGCCCTTTCCCGCAAGGAAAAAAAATTATATTTACTATTTTAGGGCACTAATCTAACTTGACCTAATCTAATCTTGACTAATCTAATCAAACTTGACATGGTACTCCTAAAATCATTTTGTTCGGTTCCTGCAGTCACGTTTTGTGGTTTTGTATTCAGTGATAAGTAATTAAACTCCCAAACATTAAAACTTTAGAGATTTTAAATAATTTCCAGTCCTAATTAAAGCATATGCAGTGACCCCGAAATAAGCGTGAACTACAGCTGCATGACAACAGTGCGTTTTACAGCCCTTGTACAATGGCCTTGCAACAAAGATAGACTTTATGCTATTTTTACTTTAACAGTAAAGAAAAAACTAAATGTATATAGATCAAGTAAATCAATAGTTATCTGTACATAACAGTCCTTGAAAAATCTTCAAGTCAAGAAGGCTTCAGCACAGGTATAAAAGGCAAGTTTCATTTGTAGCTCATGCCAGAAAGGTACTTGCTGATAGCTCATTATTATAAAATTTTGACACTAAGGAGAACAAAGCAGACATAAAAAGCAGAAAAAAGCTAGCATTCCACTGACTGAGCCTGCTACATAGAACTACTGCTTTGGTAGAAAAGTAACAAACAGGACAAAGCAAAAGGTAGGCATTTTAATGACAGCACTGTCTATACTGTCCCTCGTGTATTTCAGGACATGTTCTGGACAGCCTGCAGCTGGCATGTCTAATCATTGTCATTAGAATCAGGTGAAGGTGGTCGAACAATGCAGCAAAGTTTTGAAGACAGCTTTCAAATAAGCGAGGGACACGAGTTAAACCTTTGCTGACTTTTTACTCTGCTCGCTGTTATCACACGATATATATGAACAACACTTCACTTTCCCGCACACTGTCACTGAAAAACACGTCCAGCATCTGTAGTGCAGTCTCGTGACCAGGGCACTTTCCAGCTGTATCCAGCTTCCTTTCCAGCTAATTGAAAGATAAGGCTGAAGCAACTGGCAAGGTTCGACTAAAAGCTAATTCCAATCTACTGAGACAAAAGAGGTCACTGACCAAAACTTTGCTCAATAAGGAAACAGGCCAAGGCCCTCTCAACTACGGTACTGGGTGAAATTTTACGGGATGCGAGCACATGGAAAAAAATTGCTGCTCTGCGAGGCAAATCAGTTCCCTAAAAATCATCAAAAGCATGAGACGTGATGCATTTTCCATTTGGTGCTATGAATACCAGCTAATTGAGCAGTGCATCTATGTCCCATAAAGTTTTGTTTGGGTCTGTGCACTTATTACTGGATGTGTTGGAAAATCACTCAACTTATTACCTTCAACCTTAGCATTGTTTTTCGCAATGTAAAAATTATGTAAACAATGTCAAAAATGAGCTTTTAAAAAAGGAGACTTAAGTCTTATGAGGAGACTTCGCTGCATTAACAGCATCAAACTTGAACTGCGAGAATATTAGGACTTGATACTGCTTTTCTACATAGCTTGAGAATGTCCTCGTAACATTGTAATTGTACGTAAAACATACTTACGCTGCTCTCAATTCTATCCACATATTCTTCAAAGAACACAGAATACTCTAACATTTTGAGAAGGTAGTGTAAAGGTTTTCAGCAAATTCATCATATGGCAAACCACCAACAGTAGTTGAACTACAAAAGATATATTGTAAACTCCTTTATAAACTGTGAAAATACTAGCTAATAAAAATAACCACTAAAGTATCAATGCTCCACAAGTGGTGGGAGTAATGAAGAAGTGTAGTAAGTAATGACTGTGTAGGTGCAAATAAAACCTGTTGCATAAACTGCTCTTCAACTTGTGCTTTAAAGCATTACAGCTGGTCGAATGCATAATTGTACAAATTAATGCTTATGAGGAAAATTAAGTCTAGAGAGCCTACCGTGTTCCCGGTCCAATTATATCAAACTGAAAAGCAGTGTGATTGAAATCTTCGAACTTGTTCATCTCACAAAATTTCATGGTCTATTTCTCCAAATACACAGGCCATGAATAAAACTGCCATATAAACAATTCAGCCTACCTATTTTCCAAACAATAGCAATTTACCACGAGTCAAGTGACCTTCAGTAATGCAAAACCTCCAATTGACAACAGTTAACCCCGGTTTAAATTGAATGACGAAAATTAAGACCCAATTTACTTCAAAAAGAAGCCATGCAATCTGCATTTAAGCAAGCTTCTTCAATTTTAATAGTGAATATCTTGCCTTTCAACCATCCATTCATGAATGCAAAACAGGAAATCAGTACCATTCCTCAAAACATCACTAAACATATTTGAATACTTCTGGTTCTTACTACAACAGGGGTACCAGTTGAAATATGATCCCATTCATAAAAGGCTACATGAGGAAAAGAATTCAAAGATTAACCTGCACTCAGCATTAGGCACAGCGCAGCAATGAACTATGTCAAGTCTATTAGAATGATGCTGATAACACACATAATCTCTATCTGCACAAATGCAATGAAAAGAATGAGAAACTTAAACGTGCTCTGAAAATTGCTTTTTACCATCTGCCATTCTTATCAAGCTGTAAAATGAAGCTGCATCACCACGCTACCCCAATCGGAAGTCCAACGAAATGCTGTCACAATGTAATGCATTGAAAATTTAAAATCACAAAAACCCTCTTGGCCTCTTTTCCAAGCCTCCTTTACACAAATTTTTCTATCTTTACGGAGGCATGCTTTTACGCAGACAAGTCATCTTAAGTCATAAGCTTCATATATATGTCGCATATGTATCATAACCAGCAGCACCCAAACTATTTCGACATGCAGCCCTTATGCCGAGCAGTCTAGAACTACAGTAAGAGGCAGTGAAATTATTAATGACACTTTGTACTGTCTGTTCAGGGATGTATGCACATTAAGTTCTTTGAAAGAACCTCAACATTCTGCATATATCTGCGCATATTTCTTAGTACATTGAATTTGAAGTATCTTAGCCTCACTTATAATATTAATGTGAAAGTCACTAGACTTGCATCACTTGTATGCCCAACATGAAGAGTGATTATTTCATAACCCTGGTTTGTTACGAAACGCAAAAGGCATACAGTGCTTCAACCAGTGCAAGAGCACTGCTTAAAAAATATGTTGAGTCTTAGCACCAACCTAATCCTATGCATAACACTTCATTGCATCCCACTAAAAACGGTTGCCTCCTGAATTATTTTCTTTACCCAACAAAAATGGTGCCAGGTTATACCATGCAAGAAAGTTTACAGTCATTTCAACAGTTCTAAGGACATTGAGATCTTTGCTTCCGGAAGAAGTATTGTTCTCGTAGCATCTCTGCCGCTTTTGAAGCTCTGGAATAGTGGAGGAGGAAACTACTGCACACCCTCCAAAAAGGGGGAGTGCTAGAGATGCTATACCAATCATGCTATAACGCCTCGATGCACACCCAGTGGTTTGGGAACTTCGTCCTATGTGTACACAGTTTGGAAAAGTGTGATGTAGGGTCCTTAGATCTACACTGACTACGAGACACACTGTAGTGGTAGGCTCCAGATCAATGTAGACCACCTGGGGTTGTTGTGACATCGCACACTGCACATCACACTGCATATCACACACCACTATAAATGAGCCACTCCGGCAGGAACGGGTGCCAGTATTCAATGAGTGTAGTAGGTCCAGTACAATACAAGAGCTACGTATTGTTCCAAGCAGTCTTGTCCACATATTTTTTTTTTGTTATACAAGTTCTCTTAAACACCAAGCAAGCATGATACATTTTGTGTTTCCAAATATGGCATTTCCAGACTGACTGCGAATTCAAAGTAAGGTTTGAATTGTACCGTTAATATAAGAGATAAATTTAGTGAGACGCTTACGTACCATTACTGCATAAAAGCAGCACAAAAATTCAAATATTAATTCGAGAATTTGTCTCATTTTTAACAGAAAACACTTTTCTTTTCCAAGTGTAAAGCACTAAAATACCGAACTTGCAGTGAAATCCTTAGGGGCCACATCTTTCTCCACTTTCATAACATTCACAGACCCATTATCTGTTGCTTTCAAAAAAACTTACATAATTGAGTCTACTCTCCACTGAAACATGAAGTTTTGTTTTGAGTGAATAATCCTGATCAAAACGCATATAAATCATTTTCTCAGAAGTACTAGCTCCTCAACACGGACCTTCCCACTGCTTTGCTACCTACGACAAGAGCGAACACAATCAAAAGCTTCTCCTGATGCTGGATGCTGCACATGAAAAAGTTAAGACAGCACATGTTACATTGTACAAGGCAGTCAAAAGTATTATAACAGTGAGAATGATCCTGCTGATTTTAACTGTCAATAATTCTTAGGCAGCTAGCATGGCCAACAGCTCATCTTTTCCGTTCTATCATACCTGCTTTCTAGGAGAGTATACTTCATTATTTGCAGAGGCAAGTTCAAATTGACACATATTAAAGGTTATATATCCGGCCTGAAGTTCTTCCTCATAGACCGCAAAAAACATCACATGTGTCTGCTTGACAGCACGACAGCTCCACTACAACTACATCAGCTATGCAACAGGGACCATCATTAAGGATTTAATATGTCTAGAAATGGCTTTCGCTATGAGAATCTGGAAAGAACAATTCAGTTCTGTAACAAAAGCACACTCCATTTCGTGCAGCAAAAATGTATCTCAAAATGTCAGAAAAAACATTAATTGTATTAGGACAGCCAACTACTTTATAATCAACAGACAATTTATTCACTATCCCACTTCTGGCTATCACCAGCCTACATGTAGGATTACTTTTCACAATGTATGTACTTTGCTTCAACTTATACAACATCTTTTAAAAGTTCAGACTAGAAGGAATATGGCATTGATTAAACAACAAAATTTATTCCTCAAGGAGCTTGGGGTGCATCACACCTAAAGGTCTCTCGAGCTTCTGTGAAGCATTCGTGTTTAATTCTGACACTTTGTGAACTTTGAGCATGATTCTAAAAGCCAATACTCCTACTAGCAGCATGCCTCATACAGGCACCTGGTGCTCAAGTATACCAAGCAAACCATGGCTAAAAGCAAGCAAGTGGCTAAAAACTTCACAAACTGACTCACACCGTATGATTCCATGCTCCCATAATTTCAGCCCTGTTCTTCAAAAAAACTTATGCCCAATTAATCATATTCGCTCATCCAAAGTTATTTTGCCAACAAAAAAAAAACAGCCACAATATCCTTTAATAAAACATCGCAAGAAGAACAGCACCAGACAGAACTTCCTAGGTGTACTGTAGAACTTTGGGACATCCATATCTTTATTTTATGTTTTTTAAATGCTTTTATTTTGTCTAGGCATAAATTGAGCCCGTCATTCTGTCTAGCACAGATTTCAACTGCAGCCGGTATCACTGACTTCGCGAAGACATTATTAGACGCTATGAAAAACAGTTTGAAAAGACCCGTGCACAATCGTAGACGCCAGGACACAAACCGATATAACTGGGTGCTCAATACTGGTTCAGCATATATGGCACGCACATTTTTTTCGCAAAGCAGTACGGCCTGCGGAAGAAATTCAGCCAAATCTTCAACTTCTGTGCAAAGGAAAGGTAAACAGACACTCCTAATCTCCTGAAACAAGGGCTTCACACCATGAGCTCTTGCAGAATGCAGTCAGCTTTCCTGCAAGAATTCTTATCTTTCACTTGTGCTGAGTGTTTTCATTCCTTTTAGTGCTATGTGTCAACCTCTTCCTTATCAGCATTTGTTTGACAGCAGAGCACACCCCATCTCCCTTGTGTTTCTTTCAGTTCCTTCATGGATCGAGGATTACAATACTAACAAGAAATCTCCACCTGCACTTGATAACTTTAGAATGCAACAAAAAAAGCTATTTCTAGCAAACTGCTTTTGGCAGTTAGTCAATTTTTGAAGTAAATGCGATGAGGGCAACCACAAATATAACCACTAAAGTAATGTACGATCTGCATAATACATTTCATCAGCAGAGTTAATTACAAATGTCTCCTCTCTGCCTAGCAGCCCTTCACGACAATGCTTGTGACGAGCAAATGAAGATTGTCATTATTCATATTCTCTACGGTCAAAACAATTGCAAACACCTAGAAACATCGCTTCTACCAAATGACAGTGGCTTTAATAAGAACTGTGCCAGCTAGGGGTTCAGCAAGCTGATCAAGTACTAGAATCCCGCTCCGCGCCATTTCTTCTACACCGGCTCGTGTCAATTCTAAAAAGAAAAAGCGCGCCAATTTAACAGACCGTTCAAGATACAGGGGCAAAAGCACACGCGCAGTCACTACAGCGGATCCTGCACTTGTCGCCTAGTGAGATGCATGCCTGCTCGGCTTGCCAAATGGGAAGCAGCCAGCGATCCGCCGTCAGCGGGCGCAAGTCGCGTCACGAAGATGCTCGGCGCGCACAAAAACGCGCTCTGTCACTAAATCGGGTCCTACAAATCCCTCCCGAAAAGCTAAGAATTGAAACGTCCTCGCTTAATGACGACTAAAATTGTCTACATTAAATAAGCACGGCCAAAAAACATGCGTGACATATACAGTGAAGCACCGCGCCTCGGAGAACATTCACCGCGAGGTCGGCACATGAACTGACAGGAGTTACAGGACTGCCTCGTGCACGTATGATTGACGGGGCAGCGCGCTCCGCTCGTCTCAGGAAGCGGAGGCAGAATGGGCGTTCCCGTCCGCTACACAGCATTCAAATCAGCGCACATGTCGAAGTCGCCGGAGGTAGCACACGTACTACACAGCGTGCGTAAGGCATTCGCGCTGCCGTTACTGCCAACCACCACCACGAATCGAACGAAAGAAGCGCGCTGTTACCCCCTCGGGCCCGCGCTTGCGCAAGCGGACCCGTTCGAATTAGCGACGAGATTTGGTGCAGAGCAGTAGCACCACCACGACGGCTCGCCTGGCACGCATCGGGCCGCGGCGGAGGCGTGTTTTCCTCGTGCGGCTGTCAAAAGCCGGCCTGCCGGATTCAAAGGGTCGCCCGCGGCGGCCAAGGCCTTTCGCGAATCTCTTTACGTATCGCAGCACTCCCCTCCTCTGTTTACGGGCCTTTCCGCGAGGCGCGTTTGAAAGGGAGCGGAGGGGTGTGCGCCAGAGGCGCCGCGCCGCTCTTTCTCAAGTGTGTTACCTGCGGCGGCGGCGGTGGCGGGGGAGGAACGGAAGAAGTAGAAATAAAAATAAAGGTGGTGCTCTCACCAGATGAAATCCTTGCAGTGTGAGCAGAAAGTGGGCTGCTTGAAGAAGCGCGGTATGAACTTGTGGTTTTTCACTTCGAAGACGTTCTTCTTCTTGAGGGCTCCCTTGCGCGCACGCAGTCGGAAGCCCGAGGTGAACTGCTCCGACAGCTCCTCGCCGTCGTCCCCCATGGCCGATCGGTCGACCTTGCCGCTGCTGTGCCTAGCTGCTGCGCCGACGAGGGGCTGGGAGGCCACACAACACACGGCGGCGGCGGCGGATGCGCCGAGCTCGTCGGGACACGAGCGCTACCCCGGCCGGCGACGCAAGCGCACTGCTCCTCCACGCGCGGACACCAACAGGCAGCGCCCGTAGCGGCCGGAGCGAGCAGCAACTACCGCGGCGCGCGCGCCGCGTCGGATCGCTGGCAGCACTGGCTCTGCTACGCCTGTTGCTGATGCTGCTGATGCTGCTGCAAGTGCGGCAAGAAAGAGACTGCGGGGGTGAGCGCGTGCGCAACGATTTGGGGCCGCTTCCACCAAGCCACCGCAACGACGCAGGACAGCCGGCAGTTATAGCAGCACTTGTGCTGGCTGGGCTCGGCCCGCGCCTCCGGAGGTGCTCGCATCGAGCGAGCCGGCGCGTACTTTTTGTCTGTCTTTGGTGCGGAAGCGCGGAGAAAAGTCGGCGGGCGAGAGAGTTTACTTTCGGTTTCGCACTTTTCTGGTTTATTTGGAAGCCGCGGTGATAGAGCTGACCGCGCGGTCCGTGTTTACACCGGAGCAGGGAGGCAGAAATGAAGAAGAGATGAGTGTTCATCTCGGCTGGTATTAAAGGGACCGTTCCTGCGACGTCGTGGACAAGGAGTGAGGGTGATAGGTCTCGGACATTCGAAACCTATAGCTGCATCCTCGATCGTAACCAAGGTATTGTACGATTGAAATATAGATTTATTCGTACAGTGAAGAATATATATATATATATATATATATATATATATATATATATATATATATATATATATATATATATATATATTAGCAGACAAGTTAAAGGAAATGAGGGGCCCGTTTGACAAATTTATGAAGGGAGCCAACAGTCACCGAAACCAAGGTGCATAGGGGAACGTTATTTTTTTTTATGTGTTATGCTTATCAGTGGGATAATAATACTTAGATTAATAAATCGCTTTAAGAAAATTACTTATAAAGCAGCAGAAAAAACAACCATGCCGCCGGTGGCATGGTTGTTTTTTCTGCTGCTTTATAAGTAATTTTCTTAAAGCGATTTATTAATCTAAGTATTATTATCCCACTGATAAGCATAACACATAAAAAAAATAACGTTCCCCTATGCACCTTGGTTTCGGTGACTGTTGGCTCCCTTCATAAATATATATATATATATATACAGGCTCTGTCCGAAACGTCGACTCAAAATAAATCTATGAAGCGTTTTCAACTTTGAATTATATATATATATATATATATATATATATATATATATATATATATAATATATATATATATATATATATATATATATATATATATATATATATATATTAAGGAAGCCAACAGTCACCGAAACAAAGGTGCATAGGGGAATGTTTTTCTATTTTTTTAATATCTTGTGCCAATCAATTAGTTTTTAAAGAAAATTACTTATCAAGCAGCAGAAAAAACAACCATGCCGCCGGTGGGATCCGAACCCACGACCTCCGAATATCGCGTCCGGTGCTCTTACCAACTGAGCTACGGCGACGGCTGTCCAATCAGTTGGTAAGAGCACCGGACGCGATATTCGGAGGTCGTGGGTTCGGATCCCACCGGCGGCATGGTTGTTTTTTCTGCTGCTTGATAAGTAATTTTCTTTAAAAACTAATTGATTGGCACAAGATATTAAAAAAATAGAAAAACATTCCCCTATGCACCTTTGTTTCGGTGACTGTTGGCTTCCTTAATATGTTTGTCAAACGAGCCTCTCACTTCATTTGCCTTGTCTGCTATATATATATATATATATATATATATATATATAATATATATATATATATATATATATATATATATATATATATATATATATATATATATATATATATATATATATATATATATATATATATATATATATATATATATATATTCATCCGTGTTCGAAACCCGGTGTACCAAAGATCCCTTTCTATCGTGGCCTTGGCATGCTGCCTCATACTTTTTCTTGTTTGCATTCTTATTCTTTTTCTAGTATTTTTGTACGTTAATTTTCCAGCTAACATATATATCTGATGTGCGAGCATAGTTCTCTTGCCACACCATCGGGGTTTTTCCAGCAGATTCGCTTAGACTGGCCTCGGATAGAGTTTCAGTCGACAGTTGCATGCAGTAGGTCGATGCTCCCACGCAAACGACTTGTCATCCTAAGCGCAGCGCCTGGGCATCATAACGCACCAAGTAGACGGCGGCAATCTTTCCGCATGTCGAGGAGATGGCGATTAGAAAAAACACGACTGCGTGTCCCCACAGCGGCTGTCTGTTTTTTTATCTCGTTTGTTTTTTTTTTCGTTTCCTACTGCGCGTTTTTGTCTCTATGAATGTCTGCGCATCACATCGGTTTCGGATTTCGCAGTAACAGAGGGAACAGGCCGCGCCATCTATTGCGCGATGTAAGTACCACAGCATGAAGCACCCCGTCGCTTGAACAAGGCGGGACATTCAAAGCTAGTCCCAACGCTTGCATCGTGTCAATCGCTTTTTCTGAAGTTAAATGCGCAGGGTGTACGGGACAGAATTAGCATCAAAGCTGCTTTAGAGAGTGCCATACCTTTTGTCCTGAACACGCTCAGCGCAAACGAATTCGCAGAGCTCATTCGCTACAGCCAATGGAGAATAAAACATAAGAATATTTATATGTTTTACTCATTCTGATGCAAGTAAATAAGATATGTAAATGTAGCGCTGTACTACCTCACAACAACAATCTGTTATATGCGCCTCCATTCAGAGTCTCAGTGGCACAGTATTGACGCCACAATCACCGGCGACGAATCATACGATTCCCACAGCCTTCCATGTCTAAACGGAAAACTTGGCACTCAAATAGCAGGGGGTGAAGCTCTGATGGATCCGGTAGACCATAAACGTAATAGAGCTGATTGATGGTAGAAAAACGACTTTCTGTGTTCTAACGTTTCGTCCGGGGTCTCGCCGCCACTCTGACGAAGGCCAGACCCTGGTCGAAACCTTAGAATAAAGAAAGGCGTTTTTATACCCTGTGTCAACTCAATTATGTTTATATTAATCAACACCACAAATATAATAACATCCCTATTCTCCTTAGGTTTCGGTGACTGCTGGCTTCTTTCACGCTTGTCATAACGAGCGCCTCAGTACCTTTCCTTGCCTGCTCAATACTTAACGAGGGCCTCGGTACTAGCAGCTCTTGATGGCATAGTATATAGGATAAGAGGGTTCTGGCACAGCTTCCGCCTGCACCGTTCGATCACGTTTCCCATGGCACTCGCGGTAATACAGAACATACTATACGCCTGCCGCTATGGAGGAGGGTAGCGCTGGTGAACACACTCAAGGTTAGGTTAACTACACTCAAATACCCCCGAAAGCAGAAGATATTGGACAGCCGTCTCCGCAGCTCAGTTGGTATAGAGCACGGGACGCGAAATTCGGAGGCTGTGGGTTCGGATCTCACCGACGGCATGTGGTTGTTTCTTCTTCCGCCTTTTTATCAGTTACCTTCCAGTGATAAAACAATTCAACTCTTTATCTCCAATTGATCAACGCCACAAAGTAAAAAAAAAAATCCTTTATGCTGCTTGGTTTCGGTGACTCTTGGTTTCCTTCGTGCGTGTGTGTGCGTACGTGAGCGCGCATGTGCCTGTGTGTGATATGCACTACCTGGGCTGTGATATAAGGTGATTCCGAGTTTGCGTGCGTGTGCTTGTTACCACAGTAGTTTGGTTTGGTTTCATGGGGCTTCACGTCCGAAAGTGACGATAAGCAAGGAATAAGGGGCAAAATGTTTGCCTAGAGGGCCAATGAAGTTATATTAGCCCGTTAGCATTACAAGCCATACATACTGCGAGCACCTCCAGGTGTCGGCGTATGTAAAATTGTGTGCACCGAAGAGCCACCTGCCACGGTTAGAAGGTGAAACACAGGATAGAGGAAAATCGCCCTCTCCCATTGTAGGGGAGAGGAGGCAGAGTCCTGAAAGTGGCTGCCTCGGGGAGTGTGGTTTAAAAATGATTTTGTAAAATGGATAATGACTAATAAGGCTATGAATGACTCAGCAAAAATGAAAATGACTAGAAATTTGACTCGGCAAAAATAAAACGATTAAGATTAAGTAAGAAAAATGTGGCGAATGAAAGAATGACTAAGAAGAATGAAGAATAAGAAGTTTCACGAGTAGTTGAGATTGTGACTAGTGTGGTATAGCATTTTAAAGTGTAAGGTGGTTTGATGGATCCCGGACCTTGTACAAGTGATTCTACTTCGATGACAAAGCACCGGAAGCAGAAGGGCGCTGAACCGATTGGTCAGAAGCGTTCTTTAGAGAGCGAAGGGGAATGCCAGCGGCACTACCTGAAACTAGAAACACTAGCTGAAGCTACAATAGGAACTCAGCCTCGATGCTCCCTGCCTCTTGGTACTAAAAGTTCACATAAACGTCAATTCTGACTAGTCAGCGGTGCTGTCGGAAAAAAAGCGGTAGAATTCCGGCAAAAAGGCGAAATCCGCCCAGAAACTTGGCAGCTACACAAATCGTTACGTAGTAAAGAAAAGCTTTTATTGCTAACGCATTGTAAACGCGCAATGCAATTAAGCGTCCCTTAATTTTTTTACAGCCAGAGCTCTTATACGGAGCACTCCTCGATCGAAACTCCCGCGTGGTCCGGTGACACGAAGGGTTCACACTGTAATCAACCAGAAGGTCGCCATTTGAGGGTAAAACGGAGGGCTACTCAACAGTGAGAGCACAGAAGGCGCCAGCGTCAGGTAACGTGAGCCAAATGCGCGTGACGTCAGAACCGAAGAGAATAAGTTACGGAGCAAGAGCTGGCAGGACGGAGCAACTGCATTGTTCTAGCCGAGGCATAGCAGGATCAAAAACATCTCATCCGGCGCCGCGGGTCAACAGCCAGAAGACCACTGTCGCCGCAGTCAAGGTCCTGCCGTGAGCACTGCCGAACAGGAAGCCGAACGACACCGGACGATTTAGACGGGGCATAGCCGGCAGATGACAGCGGTGTATACGCGGTATTGGCCGTACCTTTGCCTTCTGCTGCACAGTGCTCAGTTGAATAGCTATCTTAATAACGCGCCAAGCAACTAAGCTTAACACAGCTTATTTATTTTAACGCTGAGTTCGTTACACAAAGCCTCTCTAACAGGCAGTGCGACAATACAAAGTGAACAAGGCAGAGAGAACCCTCAAGGTGCACCCTGAGATTTTCCCCCGTCCGTGTTCACTTTGTGTTGTCAAGAAACCCAACAAGCTGCTCTCTCTTTACCATAGGCAGCAAAGCCAGAGAGTTACGAAGTTTTTGAAAATAAGCCGATTTTAGCGCCACCAGCGAGTTTGCAAGTTTAGTTTAAGAGTAGTTTGCTGTTGGGCTGATTGCTTGGAAGTCATGTTTGTTAACAAGAGTAGCCAGGGGGGATACAATCCCACAGAACACGGCGGGGCGATGAGCCGCCAGTAGGTAATTTTTCGAGCGTCCATTTTGACGCTCACATCTAGAGTACATCCTTCTTGACGCTTGTGATGCGTATCGAAGAATAATTTTTACCAACCGAAAAAAGATGAAGGACAAGAGGAGAACCTACACAGGACAAGGCTGGAACCAAACTGTACTTGGTACCCTTGGACAGCAGCGTTTCGACGTTCTGTGGAGACGCTGCGCAATCAATGTACGTCACAGGCGCTGGGTTCGGTGGTGTCTTCTTATTTCTAGGTAGCCTCACGTGACATTGGTTCCAGTGGCACTCGGTGGGGCGTACTACTAGCCGACATGGGTCCTGGTAGCCTCTCTCGTCAGCCCATCCCGCAGCGCCAGAAGTCGTCACAACTCTGAGCCAATTACGCAGGTTCCTAACCTGCCTCCAGCATTCCGACTTGAGGATTCGGCATATTCGTCTCCAGTGGCCCGTTGATGGCTTTAGTGAGCCGAAGAGTCCAATCACGTCAGGTGGAGGGGCATTGTTTTTGATGCAGTACGTCATGTACCGCGCACGGCAGGTTGTCAAAGCTATGGCACTGATGCACGCGTTGGCACGATTACTCAGAGGCTGACATAAAAGGAAAGAGCCCACAGTAGAAGAAAAGTACTGAAGCAAGCCTGAATGGTGGGCCAGTTGGTATGACACGTCGAAGAATAATCTTTACCAGCCGAAAAAAGACGAGGGACAGGAGGAGAACTACACAGGATAAGGCTGGGCCAAAATGTACTTGGTACCTTTGGACGCAGGTTAGGAACCTGCGTGATTGGCTCAGAGTTGCGACGACTTCTGGCGCTGCAGGCCGGGCTGACGAGAGACGCTACCAGGACTCATGTCGGCTAGTAGCACGTCTCACCGAGTGCCACTGGAACCATTGTCGCGTGAGGCTACCTAAAAAGAAGACGACTCCACCGAACCCAGCGCATGTGACGTACATTGATTGCGCAGCGTCTCCACAGAACGTCGAAGCGCTGCTGTCCAAGAGTACCAAGTACAGTTTGGTCCAGCCTTGTCCTATGCAGGTTCTCCTCTTGTCCCTTGTCTTTTTTCGGCTGGTAAAAATTATTCTTCGACATGTCATACCAACTGGCCCACCATTCAGCCTTGCTTGTGATGCGTATTTCCGAATTTGTTGTCTCTGATATACTGTTTGTTAAAGTTTGTAGTCAACCGCGACAGCGGCTGGTGGCGCTGTTGTCGGCGGCTCAGCAGTGCTCCCGCTCGGTGGTCGAAGCATGCGTTATATAATTTAAAAGCGAAAGCTTTTTACTACTCCCCTCCGTAGCTTCTTCGGCGTGTGCGCCGTGTGCGCGAATTTGGCCTTGAACCTAGGAGAAACCACGTGACAGCTATGACGTCACTCAGCCGCCGCCGAAACTGAGCGCTCGCCTCTGCCTAGTCACGTGGAAACCATGACGTCGTTGAACCGCAGCTACGCCGGAGCTGTGCGCTCGCTCTGTCTAGATTGCCTCCGCTGCCTCTCGGCCGTTGCCAACGGATTGCAACAGCTCTCGACAATTCAAACGGAAGCAGTCGTCATGGATGTTTCAGGCGAGACGCCTCATGAACTGTCTGCGTCGCAGAAGACCGCCGCCGAAGAACCAAACGTCAATCATTACCACCAAGAAAGAACCAAGTGTAGCCAAGCTTTAGCAGGCTTAACTTTCAAGCTTTCGCTTTGGGTACTTAGGTTCAGCCGGCTCAAACCTTCGCCTAATTTTTTTTGACAAAGACTGCACATTTATTTCTTGAGACAGCACCTGCGCGAGTTATACCTCATAGACGTTAAGGTAATATCAGCCGTGAGCGTCGCTTTCTGCCGTCTTCTTCGTGTTATATGTCCTCCCGAGTCCTGCTAACCAGCATGAAACTGCAAGCTCTTCTTTATTTCGAGCAAGTCTTAGCAGTTCGACTGAATTCCGCATGTGGCGTTACCTTCGCCTCCCCTCCGAAGTTTCTTACGACTTAAAGCATCGCATTTCGATGCATGACTACGACAGTGAGGCTCTAGGAAGAGTAAGAATTTCAAGCCTCGTCGAAATAAAACCCTCATTCCTTCTTTCCCTCTGCTGACTTCAGTTCTCCAGCTGCTTAAGCGGGTCGCAGCAGCTTTTCTGGGCCCAGGAACTTTTCTTGCCACGCTTAACATACCTCATGCAGCTGAAGCAGGTATATATATATATATATATATATATATATATATATATATATATATATATATATATATATATATATATATATATATATATATATATATAAAAAAGACCGCCTTGCATTCCCCACCGTTCTTCCAGGCGAAGTGACAAAGACGAGAAAGGTGAAGGCGCGACTTATGCTATGGAAAATACATTATACATTCTGAGGCGCACCGAATCCGGCCGTAATTGTGCGCATAACCTAAAACCTGCTTGGTTGCCGCAGTTGCAATCATAAATACTAAAAAAAAGAGGAATGTGAGCGGTGGAAAAAGGGTTGCTGCTGAACCACTTGCGCTACTCCATAATGCAGATTTATTTTTTTTTACTCTTGTTTTCCGTGTTTCCACTTTCGGTTCTAAACGCAGATGGCGGAAGAACTGCATGGCACACCTGCATGAAATGATAAAGGAGTCGCAGAGGATGACGTCATAGTGAAGTGCGTGGAAACTTTATTTTTGAAACGAGCTATATGCCAGGTATGGTTGAGCGTAACACAAATGGAAACGCGAAAGCAGAACACAGCTGCACTGAAACGTCATCATGGACCTGCTGAGCTTGATTCGTTAGCGCGCGTTTTTTTTTCTGAAATGCTTACTCTATTCGGTATTGTAAGGTTTTTTATTATTATTGACATGGACATAAAAGGAGATGATGGTGCTTGATTACGACGTCGGCTACTCCTTTGCGCTTAATTGGAGGAAAAAGCTTGACTGCCGACATAACGCCCAACAAAGCAAAGCAACAACACACACAGTCCACAAGATAAATAATACAATGGGGACGGCAGAAATCCTAACATATAATAGAGAAATAAATGATCAGTAATGATATTATCTACTGACATAAAATGGAGATATGCTATAAGCAATGACATGCACTAATCACAGTAAACGCTACAAAAACCAGAAATTCAAGAAATGAAAAAGAAACAATGAGCTGCAACAGTAACGATATTGAGTACATAAGATTGATGATAGAAACACGTATAAATGATGTGATATCATATCACAAAAAATGATATACATGGTATAAATTACAGATAAATGATGACAGGACGGCGCGTGCCGAGGCAAACAAAGACAGAATTTACACGAGCATTATCTAGTACTTCCCGAGTATGGCACTGTCCTCGAGGAAGCATTTCAATGCTATGATCGCTCACTTCTGTATCGCAGGCGTCAGCCGTGGACCTAATACCTTCTGAAGACTGAAATGCTTTTTATCAGGGGTGGTCAAGTGAACTCTTCAGTCGCGTCCTAAAACTGTCATGCTCTGAACAATCCTCAGTAGCAGATTAGGCACATCCTCATCCTCGAGACCACATGCACATCGTGGATTGTCTGCACGCGCAATTCTATGCAGAAAATGATTCGCGTAGGCTTTTCCCAATCGTAAGCGATGAATGAGAGTTTCAGACTTCTGTGGAGTGACATTGTGATTGTAAAGCGTGAGTAGGCCTCAAAGGTTCATTGAATAAGCGTCATGTAGTGCTCTTCTCTGAGGACTTCCAATGTCTACTCACAAGCGCTGCGTGTAGTCTGCTCTAATGACAACAAAGACAACTTTAAAGGAACCCTGAGGACATTATCCAGTTTTTGTTTGCATTTAAAATAAATCGTTTGGGTCTTTCTGGCTATGCTGATGTTTCTTCGACAGCCAAAGACGTATTCATTGCTGAGAAGCGAATATTCACAACACGACGTCTTTTAATCCCGCCACTACATTTGACATCGTGACGTGATTAAGAAAAAAAATGCACAGGTAAAACTAGGATGCAATGCGACGAACCTGCGCTAGCAATATTGGTCGCGCATTTTGCTTTTGAACGATAGCCTTCCCACTCCGCCTTTCTTATACTGGCTACAGGCTTTCTTCTGTAGGCTACAGCCTCCAGAAGCATGTAGCCTGTAGAAGAAATCCTGTAGCCTGTAGGTAGGCGTTGGTGTGAGGTGAGGGGGGGGGGGGGGTAGGTTCGTAGTTGGGAGGTGCACCTTTACCGGTGTGTAGATATGTGAAATTTCCGGAAATTATGACTTTCATGCACTTTCATGCAAATTATCATTTTAACGCACACGCGCGCACGCGCACACACAGGCACCCACACACACAGAGACCACGGCTTTTCCGCCCAACGAAGACTATACTGCGAATGCAGTAAGAACCCCATGATGACAGTTTAGAAATTCATTATCCGTTAGCTTAGCGTCAGAGATCAGTATTTAAAAGCTTTCTTGGTATCACCGCAGTTTGAATGCGGAAACTGCCGGTGGCGGCCATACTTGCATATTTCATCTCTTGGTGTTTTCTAGTTGATGAAAGGGTTGTTTCAATCTAAGTAACTTATTTGGCATTAGAATGCAGTATTCCGTTCGTACTGATCAGCTTTCATTTGTCTGGAATGTCCCTTTAACAAACTTTTGGTTTGGTTTATGGGGGTTAACGTCCCAAAGCGACTCAGGCTATGAGGGGCGCCGTAGTGGAGGCCTCCGGAAATTTCAACCACCTGGAGTTCTTCAACGCACACTGTCATCGCATAGTACACGGGCCTCTAGAATTTCGCCTCCATCGAAATTCGACCACCGCGGCCGGGATCGAACCCGCGTCTTTCGGGCCAGCAACCGAGCGCCATAACCACTCAGCCACCGAGGCGGCACTTTAGCAAACGTGTTGGGTATAATATGGTATGGTATGGTATATGACATAATCATCATCAGCCTGACTACGCCCACTGCAGGGAAAAGGCCTCTGCCATGTCTCTCCAATTAACCCTGTCCTTTGGCAGCTGCGCCCACCCTATGCCCGCAAACTTCCTAATCTCATCCGCGCACCTAACCTTCTGCCGCCCCCCTGCTACGGTTGCCTTCTCTTGGAATCCACTCCGTTACCCTTATAGGACCAGCGGTCATCTTGTCTTCGCACTACATGCCCTGCCCAAGCCCATTTCTTCCTCTTGATTTCGACTAGGATGTCATTAACCCGCGTTTGTTCCCTCACCCACTCTGCCCGCTTCCGATCTCTTAATGTTACACTTATTTTTCTTTCCATGGCTCGCTGCGTTGTCCTTAACTTAAGCTGAACCCTTTTCGTTAGCCTCCACGTTTCTGCCCCATAGGCAAGTACAGGTAAGATACAGCTGTTGTATACTATTCTCTTGAGGGATATTAGTAAACTGCCATTCATGATCTGAGAGAACCGGCCATATGCGCTGCGCCCCATTCTTATCCTTTAGTTATTTCCCTCTCATGATCCGGATCAACGGTTATTACCTGCCCTAAGTTGACGTGTTCTCTTAACACTTCAAGCACCTAGCTACCAAATGTTAACTGCTGTTCCTTCGCGAGACTGTTGAACATTACTTTGGTTGTCGGCATGTTAAACTCATTGATCATGCTCTGCGGTTCATCTCCCGGGTGACATGGAAGGGGTGGCCAAACTGCGGCTCCTCGGGGGTCCAAGTGCGGCTCGCGGCTCTGGCATCTGTGAGCTCCCGCACCCCTGCCTCTGTCATTTCATCCTCTAAAGACAGCCGAACTTCCAGTTGCTTGCTTTACGAATGAGGCATCGCAATGCAGAGGCACAGTGAGCAATCGCTGCATGAGTGGAATTGCTGCTAGCACCAGTTTATTGCAAGAAATAAAAGAAAATTGCCCCGCCACCCTTTATATTGCGGCTCTTAAGTAAAAAGATTTTTTTTGTAATTCTTTGCATATGCCTTTCTGGCCACCCCTGAAAAATAGTATGGCATAGTGTGGTATGTCCATGGTGGAGAGAGATTGGTCAGATGGTTCTCGATAATCACAGAGTGAACAAGGGAAGGAGAATCTTAGGGTGCTTGCCAACGTTTCGACAAGTGGGCTTGTCTTCGTCTGGGCCCAGACGAAGACCAGTACACTTGTCGAAACGTTGGCAAGCACCCTGAGGTTTTCTGTTGCTTGTTCACTAATGCGTTGTATGGTATGGTACGGCATAGTGTGATATGGTATGGTATGATATGAGTGGGGATTTGGAAATGTTAATTGGAGATATAGGAGAGGCATTTGCCCTGCAGTGGGTCTAGCCAGGCTGATGATGATGATGATGATGCTGATATGATATGATGTGGTATAGTATGGTTTGGTTTAGGTTTATGGGGGTTTAACGTCCCAAAGCGACTCAGGCTATGAGAGACGCCGTAGTGAAGGGCTCCGGAAATTTCGACCACCTGGGGTTCTTTAACGTGCACTGACATCGCACAGTACACGGGCCTCTAGAATTTCGCCTCCATCGAAATTCGACCGCCACGGCCGGGATCGAACCCGCGTCTTTCGGGCCAGCAGCCGAGCGCCATAACCACTCAGCCACCGCGGCGGCTGGTATGGTATGGCATGGCATGGTATGGTATGGTATGGTATGGTATGGTATGTCATGGCATGGCATGGTACGGTATGGTATGATATGGTCTTTTATTGCATGGTATGGTATGGTATGGTATAGCATGGCATGACGTGGTATGGTATAGTATGGTATGGTATGGCATGGCATGGCATGGTATGGTATGGTATGCAATGGCATGGCATGGTATAGTATGGTATGGCATGGTATGGTATGGTGTGTGTGGTTCGACGTTCCCAGGCTGCGCGTTGGCTATGGGCGACGTTGCATTGGAGAGCTCCAGAATAATTTATACCGCCTGGAGTTCTTTAACCTGCAGCGCTGACACGGCACCACACGTGGATGTTTTTGCATTTCCCTTGCCTCAAAAATTGATTGCCACAGCCTGAAATAAATTCAACTTCAATCAATCCCATTCAATCATTAGGCTCAGCAGCCGAACGCCACAGCCACCGCGTCAGAGCGGCAGGTTACTGCCGTATTCGATACACCGCGCTGTCCGTTATCGCACTCGTGTGTATGTAGACCAGTCAAGCTTGTTAGACGCCACCAGAGTATTGATCAGGTTAGCCACAGCCGCATGTAAGCTTGTATAATGCTGGCAAAATGCTCCACTAAATTTTTTTTTATCAAGGGGAGGAAGCGTTACATAAAAACACCGGATAGACGTCAGAATTCAACTGACATTCTCTGAACGAAGGTTGCTGATTGATTTTAGCAAACTGTGACACTGGGGTTGACAATTACTCTTCAATTATTAGCGTTTGCCGGAAACTCGAGAATCCTTGCTCGTGTTCAGAATTTCAATACCACGATTTTTCAAGAACGACAAGCAGTAGACGGAAGTAGACCTTGAGGGTAGGCGGGTGGAAAATATTAGAGATAGTTGTCAACCCCAGCCTCGGCATCAGCTAAAATCACTCAACAAGCTCCAATCAATCATTGCAGCTAGCCTGCGCATTTATATCGACAGAGTAGAAGTGGTGATACATATTCCGAAGCTATTGTATTTCGTAAAACTCCCGTAACACGACCGTGTTCCGAGATTCTATAGCTTCCAAATTTCCAACTGATGCAATCCGCATAATTTTGTATTAAACGCGGTGGCAAGCAACTGCAAGCTCCAACCTGTATTCAAGCAGCTGCAGCGCATGACGTTTTTTTTTTTTTGATCCGCTAACCCAAAGTGAAGGAGAAGTTATCAGCTTAACCTGAAAAATAAACGCCTTAGGAAGCAGCTTCGTCCGAGCATTTTTTTTGTATTTATTTTGTATTTTTGTGCCGTTATCTGACAGCTAACACATGCATAGCTGTGGATTCGGTTGGAAATTCGGAATCAGATATCTCGGATCACAGGCGTGACATTCAAGAATTCCTCCAAATATAATAGAATACTATTGCCTTTGAATATGCAGCGTTAGTAACTAAAAAGTTTATTAACTGATTTTTGTTATTGAGGGAATTAGAGCGAAGGCTATGCTCTCTCTCTCTGTCCGCGCCTTGTTGCATAACGTGCGTGCAAAATCCAATTCCATGTAATCACAGAGCTCGTTTAAAAAAAAAAAGATAGCGAATGCCTAATTTCGGACACCCTGTATTTCATGTATACCGTGCCCGCATAATAGCAGTAATGTCCAACGTTCTTCGTTCGGTTTGGTGTTCCATGTAGCGCTAGAAACTGAGAATACTTTAGCGGCTGCGTTTTGATGGAGGAAAAACGCTAAGGCGCCCGTGTGCTGTGCGATGTCAGTGCACGTTAAAGATCCCCAGGTGGTCGAAATTATTCCGGAGCCCTCCATTACGGCACCTCTTTCTTCCCTTCTTCTTTCACTCCCTCCTTTATCCCTTCCCTTACGGCGCATTTCAGGTGTCCAACGATATATGAGACAGATACTGCGCCATTTCCTTTCACGAAAAACCAATTATTATTATTATTATTATTATTATTATTATTATTATTATTATTATTATCAGAAGCGCTCGAAGGCTATTTTCGTCTCCAAGCTGTGCCCCGAGACGACGTCGGCTGATCTGACGAATCATCTGAAGTCCGTGAACGTCACCCCCCTTTCCTGCCGGCAGCTGAAAACGAAATATGACTCTTACTCGTCCTTCTACCTCACAGTCGGCGCGGAATTTTACGATCAGCTTGTCGACCCTTCTATGTGGCCTACGGGCTGCATCTTCAAGGCTTTTCGTGGAAAGCTCCTGGATGGTATGTTGCATCCTTCCGAGCTGACGGTAGATCGCAGTCAACCCTAATTTGGATATATATTACCAAAATGCCCGAGGTCTTCGGACTAAGGGACCTGTATTTTTTTCTAATGCATTAGCCTCTTGTTACTCGGCTGTTGTAATTACTGAGACCTGGCTGTCTAGCGAAGTTAACTCAGGTGACCTCTTTCCTAATAACTATTCTGTTTTTCGAAGTGACCGCCCTGAATCAGCTTCTAAACAAAAGGGAGGGGGAGTGCTCATTGCTATTGACAGTTCCGTGCAGTGCGTTCGGCGTTCCGACCTGGAAACCATCGAAGAATCTGTCTGGTTAGAGGTCACTTTAACTCGACATCAAAAACTCTTATTGGCAGCTTTCTATATTTCCCCTAATATGCCTCCTCCTGCCTACGATGATGTACTACATTCTATTGAATATGTTATCACTTCTCATAGCAAGCACAAACTGCTCATTTTAGGGGATTTTAATACTCCAGGTATTAACTGGAATACCTTTACATATTCACACAACAATCATTATGTAGTTAGTAAGTGCAACCGGCTTTTAGATTTCATAGCTTTTAACACCTTGCAGCAACACAATTTAATTGAAAACTGTTGTGGTAATGTTCTTGACATTTGTTTATCTAATTTTGAAAATGTTCGAGTTTCGTCATCTGACATCTCACTTACTCGCTGTGACAAATTTCATCCTCCAATTCTAATAACGGCTTCGGTTTCTGTCCCACCTTCTGCTAATTCAAATCGTGCGGGGAATTCCCCCCGTTTCGCTTACGCACTTGGCGACTATGTTGGTCTCTTCGGTTTCTTCTCTTCTGTCGACTGGTCTGTTTTAAGCGAAATCAGCGATGTTGACGAACAAGTCAGTCGCTTCACTGAAATAGTTCTCAATGGTATGCGCCAGTACATACCTCTGCACACTCCTACTCGCAGCAAGTTTCCGTTCTGGTTTTCCAAAGAACTTAGAACAGCGCTGAAACTTAAGGAGCGGGCCCACCATAAAGCGAAACGCCCTGGGCTGGATACATGGGCAGATGAATTTCGCCGCTTGCGTTCCCTTTGCAAACGCCTGTACAAGCGGGATCATGAGTCCTACCTTGATTATTTAGAGAATAGTGCCTCTAATCGTCCTACTGAATTCTGGCGATACGTTCGCAAGCGTTCTAATAAATCTGATAGTCATATTCACTTAGTTGACTCTCATGGGAATGAAATTCGGAATGTCGCTGACGGCTTTGCTCAACACTTTTCCTCCGTGTACAAATCTCCACTTTTCGACTCCGTGTGCCTTCCAGCTGGCGCACATAATTCCGTTCTTCTCGACGAGAAGTTAGTAAGTGAGAGTCTTAAGTGTTTGAAACCATCTTTATCCCCTGGACCTGATGGCATTCCAGCCGCCATAATAAAAGCCTTCAATAGTACCTTCGTCCCTGTTTTAACCACAATATTTAATAACTGTTTGAAAAATTCTGCCTTTCCCCGCGTGTGGAAAACGGCGCGTGTTTTTCCTGTCTTCAAATCAGGAAACAAATCTGATGTTTCGAACTACCGCCCCATTTCTCTTCTTTGTGCAACCTCTAAGCTTTTTGAATTAGCTTTGCACAAAGTACTTTCCTTCCACCTCAAAAATGTAATCATTCATAATCAGCATGGTTTCATAAAAGGTCGTTCTACTACAACTAACCTTGTGACTTTTATGACGTATACATCAGCTGAAGTCCTTCAGAGGAGTCAGGTAGACGCTGTGTACTGTGATTTGAGCAAAGCTTTCGACGTTGTTACTCACTCATTACTTCTTCAAAAGCTTCTGCTGTTTGAGATCGACGTTTCAATTGTAGCCCTCCTACGCAACTATCTTCTTGATCGGTCCTGCTTTGTCAGTGTAAATGGACAGACCTCATTCGTTTACACTCCAACCAGCGGAGTTCCTCAGGGCTCGGTATTAGGCCCGCTTCTGTTCTCTGTTTTTATCAATGACGTTTCCTCCGTGGTCAAAAACTCCTCATTTCTCCTTTATGCGGACGATATAAAAATGTTCAAGGCAATACATACTCTTCACGATTGCTTGTCATTGCAATCTGACATATCCGCCTTCTCTGATTGGTGCTTGAAGAATGGGCTCACTCTCAATTCATCTAAAACCAAGGTTGTCTCATTTACGCGTAAAACGCACAGCCTTCTCTACTCTTATTCTGTGAATGGTAGGCCGCTGCCCAGGGTTGATGAAATTAATGACCTCGGCGTACTTTTCGACCGTAGCCTCAGCTTCTCCTCTCATACAAAACGCATTGCTCTACGGGCTATGCGTACACTCGGCTTCATCTGCAGGCTTTCGAGAGAGTTTCAATCCCCACTTCCTTTCTTAAAGCTCTACCTCTCCATATGCTTGCCGCTTTTGGAATATGCGTCTGTTGTTTGGAACGGCACTTGCCAGTCGAACTGTGAAAAAATCGACAGAGTTCAGCTAAAGTTTTTACGCATATTTCAACATCGGTTTTCTTGCAAAACTTCCAGCTCTCGTCCCAGACGGAGTAACTCACTGCAGCTTCCTTCTCTTAGCTGCCGTCGCGTGAGGGCAGATATAATTTTCTTGTATAAACTTCTTCATGGTCACATTCTATGCCCTCAGCTCCTAGCGCGTATCCTTTTGCGTGTACCGCGAAAGAGCATAAGGGAATTCAGACCATTCCAAGTTTCTGCGCTCCTGCACTCCATCTCCCCTCTGGACAGAATGCAAAAGTTGTTTAATTCTCTTTGTCCTCACCTAGATATATTCGAAAATTCTCTCCCTTCCTTTATATTGGATGTCCGTGACGTTCCACTTTGAGCACTCTTTTTCTCATACATAACTTCCCCTTTCATGCATTTTGTCTTTACTACACTTGTGCGTTTGCACCGGTATTATATTGTTTTTTCTCTCCTTAATTGTTCATCACGTGTACTTGTTTTCATTAATATTATTTCTTTAATACTGTATACTCACGCCTGATTGTCTGTAACGCGTTCACTAATTACGTTTCTTATTGTGTATGATTGTATTTCTAGCTTGTATTTCAGAGGTTTCATATTCGTTCATATTAGTATTGGCTTTATTCTTGTTTGTATTTTGCTATATGCTGTACTTGGCTGTTATCGGTCGTTCATTCTCTTTGTTTATTGTTTCATTAGTTATTTATATGTCTGTTGCCTGTTCTAGCTGTTTTCATTTACCGCTGTTCTCGCTGTTTTCTTGTTTTCGCTTTTTTGCTTCATGCTTGCTGTCACGCCTAGTTTATATGTCTTTTTTTTCTATCGCCTTGACTGCTGCATTACCTCCCCTGAGTGTCTTCCTTTGTAGTGAAATAAATTTACATTTTGTGCGTGTGAATGGTGTACCAGCACCAAGACCTTTGGGTTGTTCCTGGGCACCGAAAATAAAGATTGATTGATTGATTGATTGATTGATTGATTATTATTATTATTATTATTATTATTATTATTATTATTATTATTATTATTATTATTATTATTATTATTATTATTATTATTATTATTATTATTATTATTATTATTATTATTATTATTATTTAGCTAAGTTCCAGTTCACTGTACCTTTAGCATAGCGCGTACCGCGTACAGCGCCCCACCACTGCGCATGCGCACATCGCCCCGAGGGCGCCGGATGGCACCACTTTCCCGTCAACAGCGCGCCCGTCTGCGCGTGCGCAGGGCCAGGGCACGACAGGCGGTGGCGGTAGGCGCTATGCTAAACGTATTTAATGTTAGACCTATGCCTAAACTTCGCCCAAGCTTCTCCCAGCACTTTTCACCAAAAAGACCGCGCAGAACGCATCGGAGGTCAATTTCGGAAATCCCTTATGCAATGTGAAATGAATCTTCAAGTTTAGACCGACGCGCCCTCTGGTGGCAGTTCCGGATAGACTGAGGCCAAGCTGATGACTCGGTTAAAATGCATAGGCACAAACGCGTTCCAAGCGTGTGCCTCGTGTACAAAAAATTGCATTCTCGAAAGCCAGTGGACAGTGAACTTTACAGATGTGTCCAGAGCATAGCCTTAAACGCATGCATCTTTCAGGTATGCGAGTGCTTTCCCCGCCCACCGTCTCGACTCGCCATGGAAGTTTAATTATGTATGAATGATTTAGAGCCGCATTCATAGCTTGCTTTAGGCTAAGAATTATTCATTGTAGCACCCGCAGAGTATGAACACGTATAACATTTAATTAAACTTGATATGTTTTATCTTTCCTTTATCTGCAAAGTCATCCGAACACCCTCAAAAAATAGCTGCGAAACTGGCGGAAAATGACGTTAAGTCGCGGTTTGATTTGTAGACATATAGGAGAAAAGAAATTGCAAAGTGACTTGCGCCCGTACCAGTGAGAACTGGGTAAATTGGTAACTAATGACCTTTGGCGCAAAGGTGTGAAGTGCGTTATCTGTTCATGGTCCACGTTTGGTAGACAGTTATGAGGAGTAAATTAATGGCGTTACATGAACCTGGCCACTCTGAAAGTGTAGCATGCCCAACAATCTCGGAAAAAGAAATTGAAAATCGGGGAATTGTAAGATACTGTAATGAAATATTAAAGGTAATGGTCCATTCTTCTGATATGGAGCAAAATCTTTCCTTTAAATTGTTTCCATCTATCGCATTGAACAGTTAAGACTGCCATAGATAACCAACGGGGAAGTCTTTTGATTACACAAAAGCGTTAATAGAAAAAGAAATGCAAGATTGCGGTCGGGTGATCTGCTAATATATTGATTGTTATAGTGAAATCTTAAATTATATGAAAAAACTGCACTCATAAAAAGTTTGAGGAGATATTTTTCATAATAATTTTAAAAAAGCACCGGCTTATTGGCCGCAGTTTGACTAAATAGCCACTAATGATTTCCTTATGTTAAACAAATGATATTGTGTTTTCTTGGGGTACATCTGCTGCGTGCTATGAGCGCGGAGTATTTTGAAGTGCGCACCTGAATAAATCAGGCAAATGGGTCAAATCAATAGCGTCTAAATCAATAAGGGACAGTTTGGTCCAAATCAATAAGCGACATCTCTCTATAGGTGGGGGTTCGATCTTCACCACAAGGAAACATTATATTCGTGAAGAACAGTCGTTTAACCCTTTCAGACGCAAATTCTATTTTCTACTGTGCAGCGAAATATGAAAATTCTTGTGCGGTTATTTCCAACGCCTATTTCTCAAAAATAGCAAGAACGGTTCAAAAACCTCAGGAACTCACGCGAGGCGTACGCCTGCACGCTCACGGAATTTCAGGCCCATTTGCAAAAAAAAAAAAGAAACGCACTTCTACCCAATTAGTTATTTTCTTTATAAGGAGATTCCGCAACGAAAAACCAGTTACAGGGTTCTTTGGTAAAAAGTTCAACTTTGTGAGAGAAAAAAAAGTTACAGCAGTAGACAGCATCTCTTAGGCGCAGTGTAGAACTTCGCGACATCCATGCGTACTCCTTTTTTTTAAGGGCCTCTTTATTTTCTATGAAATAAATTTCCCTAACATTCCAGCAGGGATTGAAAATGTTGCCGGCATCACTGATGGCATTAAAACAGCACTAAACTCTTCGAGAAAAGTTTGGGAAAAAAAGACAGGTATACAATCGTAGACGCCATTCCGTAGACAGTTAATGTACTCCGGATATATTTGAGAAATGTATGTAAAAAATTGTGACGATGGGAAACCGCTCAGCACGCCAAAGACAACTGCGTGATAAGCGATTTGGTGAATTCAACGTTGAAATATCGATGAAAAGCAATTTGACGCATTGATAATCCGCAGCCCTCCGCTATGGCGTCTTCCTTCCCTCATCACCTCTTTGGCCCTTTCGTTCTCGGTGCGATTTAGCTGTCAGCCATGAGGCAAACAATTACTGAGCCTCTCGTTAATCCATAACCACACATACAAACACGGGTGCAAAAGGACGGTATGTTTGTTTGTTTTCCCTTCATTTCCAAAAACGCAGAAAAACAACCCCCAAAGTCCGACCGCTCTGGATTGGCACTACGAAGTTAAAATGACAATCTTTAGGCGTCAATCCTGATGGTATCAGTGAATTTGATTGTAATTTTGTTAACGTGCTGTGTGGTGGCTTCTTTTCATGTAGCCAAAAAAAAGTTCGATGAATGAGGTTCATATAGGGGAATAGTGTAAGATACAAGGTCCCCGTTGTTTTCCAAACATATTTGCGCGTTTAGCTGAGAAATGTATTTATCGGAAAAAATAAGAAAGTCTAATTAATTTGCTGTTACAGTTGCCTGGCTTGTTTGAGTAAAGTTTTGTAGGCTCTTGCTCAGATCTGACATGACCATGCGACTGCCACCGGGTCTCAGCGTAAAATCAAGCCACTCCACCAAGCCACTCCATCAATAACTCCACCAAGTTTTCTATGACTCTTTTTGCCTTTACTCCTCTCGAATCGCTAAATACTTCTGAACTGCCTTCTAAACTCATGATACACTTTAGTTGGTACAAAAAAATTGGCGGTGGTTAAGCTCTGGGTAGACCTGGAGGGACGCGGTAGCTACAGAAGGCGGAGTGGAACTTCCTTAGTTGAATTGCAAAGTCAGTCTTTCGCCGCTGCGTGTTTCGCGGGGCGTTCCTTCTTCGTCTTCATCTCACTTGACACGGCGCATGCGCACAGCTGTTGCAGCTCGGTCTCGCCGGCGCGGCGCTGCTCCGCACTATGTGACTGGTCACGTGATCAACCACGTGACGAACCACGTGATCAGCCAGAGTGGCCCGCCGCCGGCAGCTGCTCCACACCACGTGACCAACCACGTGACAGCGTGGCGGCGCCGCCACGCTGAATGCCCGAAATGCTACCGTAATGTCGCTACAAAAAGGCAATAAGTTTTATTTTTAACCCCTATGATCATAACTTTTCCCCTTCAAAGCATTACTGGTGTTATCACTAACTTCGCTAGAGCATCGACGACAGTGTGACCGGCTTATCATGCTACACAAAATTGTTCACAAGTCTATTTCTTTAGCTGCCCCCATTTCATTTACCAGTAATCCTGCTTGTGTGACCCGTCGGAGCAATCCTATGAACATTACACCATTCAGGTCTTTCCTCGATTCTCATAAATTTTCTTTTTTTTTTTGCCGCACACATGTGGAATGAACTTGATGGCTCGTTGCGACACCTACCAAATGAGCAGTTTGTCAAACAAGTGCCTATTCATGTATTGTGATTTTCTTTATTTTTTCTGTGTGACCACTCCTACAATGTCTCACACTGAGACAGCAGTATTTGTAAATAAATAAATAGGGCTGCAAGATAGGAAACGTTGTGCCAATTCATAAGGATGGACATAAAGACAGGGTGTAAAACTTCACTCCCATTTCTTTTTTAACAAGCGTTTCCTGTAAGACACTGCAGTAAGATACAACTCAAGAACGAAGCTGCAGGTGCTTTTCAAAGGAAGACCACCAGCCGATGGCGTCGACAGATTTTCATGAAGCCGCGATTAATCCGATTAAGCGCAGGTTATTCACCGACCATCTGCCACCAGCTGCGATTTCACGATAGCCGGCCCGAGGAGATCAATAAAGGGGCTGAATGGGCCAACGCCATTGGCTAGAGGGTTTCTTTTGAGGGGCGTTTGCCGCTTCTTTCTTGAGTTGTATCCGACTACATAATGCTCAATCTGCGCGAATATCTGTGGTCTCCAGAATAATAACCTTTTTGTTTATTGTCAGCGTGATTATGGGTCAGGATGATCCTGTGTTGCACAACTAATTGCGTTCTCCGAAGGCATATATTCAGCTGATTTATTGTCTTCAGAGCGACTTCATTCTACATGATTTCCATAAAACCTTCGACAATATGCGTCGCGTCTTACCTCCTATTTCATAAATTATCCCTTCTAGGCTTACCTCAAAATGTCCTTCATTTGGCTACAATACTACCTCACTGACCATTTACAGAAAGTGGTAATTAATGGTTTTAAGTCAGCCAAGAATCTTGTCTGGAGCCTTGGAGTAAGCTCGGGTTTATTTGGGGTAGCGCCGCTCAAGCTGCAGCCAACGGGAGGGTGACATTGAGGGTGACCTTGGCACCTGCAAGGTCTCTTGCTTTCGCACGTCTTCTCGGTTTAACTACGCTAAAATCCTGCCACATTTTTAAAAATCTATATCAAGGACATTCGCAATGGCATAACTTCAGATATTGGGCTGTAAGCAGGTGACTGTGTTTATTATACGCCGCAATTAAAGACGATCCGGATCGCTCGGCTCTACCATACTCAGCAATTCTGGGCAAAACCATTCTTAAATTAGAAATAGTTTATAAACGCAATTTTCTTTATATATTGTAACATTTCACTATAACAAGAAATATATGCGCAGATCTCCCGTCGGCAGGCTTCCATTTTATTGCTATTAACGTTTTTGCTATCGTCAAAAGCGTTCCTCATTGGTCTTCTGTGGCAGTCTTCACTGCTAGATGAGAGCAATGGGAAAACTGTACAAGAAGGATTTTGCTGCGTGTCAGAAGAATATACCATTACCTTCTATATTTACATAACACAGTACCGTTGCAGTTTTTCAGTATTCAATTTTTTTTTTTTTGCTAAGAATGTTGGAGCTGAAGTGTCGAAACTGACTCTTGTCCCTCAATCTGTTGAAGTGCAGTTATACCCGTTTCCCCGTAGGCAGCATCACATTCGGCCAAAGTATTACACGACGGTCAACCTCTAGTGCAAGTTAATGAAGCTAAATACCTGGGAATTAATTTTTCTTCACACCATACGTGGAATCACCCCGTCTATAGTATATATTTAAGCCTAAAAGCTGCGCCCGTTATTACCTTAATACGAGAAATCTCAAACAAGCGCTACAGAATGTAAAAAAAAAACGCTTTACATAAGCAATGTCTGTCCTATGCTCGTATACGCCTTTATAATGTGTGTCATTCCCACACAAGTTGTCATTACCAGCCTGAAAGCTTTTCAGAATCGCGCCGCTCGCTTCGTAACAGGATTATGCAAATTTCTCCGAGAATTTTTTATATTAAACGCTGATCTAAGTGGTCCGATGTATCTTCAAGCCGCCCACTATTTCGCGTCACATTTTTGCCAGACATGCTCTCTATTGGAACGGGCTTGGATAAAGATACATACTTTATGCACGGACTGAGGCCTCCGAGCCTCGCGACCACTCTCTAAAGATTACGCAAGCTTTTGCCCGTGCTTCGGTTTACATGTATTTCCTTTTATGTGAGAACACAAGGAGCTCGTCGGGTCGTTTGGCGGTGTCGCCACCTAGTGTCACAACTGATGACGTACACATATGATTACCCGCAGGAAGAAAGTGCTGTTGATCAAATTTAGTACTGGATTTTTTTTTTCACTGATTATCAGATCAGTCAGTGGAATCTGCTGTGTCTCGACGCCTTAAAAGTTGCCGCCGATGAATAGACAAGGGCAGGAAAATGAGTGGCTCGTTAGACATACATATGAAGAAAGCTAACGCTGGTGAACGTTCTCAATGTTAGGCCGCACGCAACATAAACGCACTTGAAATTAGAAGGTCGGACAGCCGCCGCCGTAACTGAGCTGCTGTTGGGCACCATACGCGATATGAGGAGGTGTGACTTGGAATCCCACCGTCGACATGTGGTCGTCTCTTCTCCTGTACTTTCTAATCAGTTATCTTTCTAAAAAAAAAACTGACTACACTGCTAACTTACCCTTGATAAGCACAAGAAATAATTAAAGAGAAAATCTTCTGCTACTCTTTTCTTGATTTCAATTTTTATTGGCCTTCTTCATAAGCTGCCGCTATTTTGAAATTCTTATAGCAAGTACCTACCCAGAGTGTTACTTAACCAGTACTCATCCAGAGTTGTCCATAGTGCTTTAACACCGTCAAGCGGTAAATACGGTGATTATGTGACCCTGCGGCAAATGCGGCCAAGCAAATGGGCATGGCAATGTTAGCATCGACAACACGTCACCGCATTGGCCGCATGGTTCTCCATCTATGCTAAAACGCTTTATTAATAATCACCTGACGGGTCTCACAAATAGTAGTTTTAATTCAGACCAACCAACTCCGCTCCTCGACTCCTATATAGTAATCGGGGAAAGCCCTGTCCCTTTCGAAATGCACCACCGAGGACGATAAATATAGGAGACACACGAGAGGAAACGTGACCACGCATACCCGATCGGTCTGGCTAGACGGAGTTTGCGACAGCGTAGAATTACATCCGGGAGCTGTGCGGAATTCCAGGACGCGAGACGACTCTATCGTGCGTGAGTCGTAATAGATACTGCACTGTGAGCCTTGAAAGGAAAAAAAAAGGCAATGCCAGGATATCGTTAGTGAGCAAAACTGTGTTCATTGCAAAATGTTTTTTTTTTTGTGCCTTTGCCTGGAGCCATATTGACCGCCATCGTGTGTGAGAAACGAAAACACCAGTTCTTGAGTGTAAGCGTATAATGTCGTGAAAAGTATAGCCAACAATTCTGGGAAAAAAGCATTTTTGAGCGGCGAACCTTTGATGAACGCAATTTTTTTTTTCATATAATGTAAGATTTTACTTCAGTAAAACTTCTATTTGGGCTAGTTGGTGCATTTTTTAACCAAGAAAACGGAACAGCTCAAAAACAAGCAATCACACAAGGACAAGACACGACACAGCGCTCGTGTCGTGTCTTGTCCTTCTTGTGCGATTGCTTGTTTTTGCTCTGCTCCGTTCTCTTGGTTAAGATTTCACTATGACAATCAATGTATCTCCACATCACCCGGTGGCAGTCTTGTTTTTTTTTATTCATGTTTTTACTATCTTCAAAAGCATTCCCCAATGGTTTTCTATGGCAGTCTTAACTATTCGATGCGATCGATCCAAACACTTTGAAAGTAAGGTTTTCCTACATTTCAGAACAACAGACAATTATGTTCAATATTTCCACAAAAATATTTTACAATTTTACAATATTCAAAATTTTTGCGCGAGAATGCTGGACATTAATCATGTGAACAAGCGAAGAACACGTACTACATATGAGCATTATGAACGGTTCAAGTCGCAGGTGTTCCTTGCTCTGCAGTCTTTTTTTTCTTCGTGCAAACGCACTTTCAAGAGTGAACCAACTGGCCCGTACCAAAGTATTAATTAAAACTCTCAGGCTCATTTGCTTTTTTTTTAATGGGAGCACAGTGCCATACAGCTTGAGCGAACTTTTCAGCTAAATGAACCTATCCGAAATTCCTCGCCGAAGCCTCATGGCCTCACGAAAGCTTCATGGAAGCCTCACCGCACACGCGTTTCAGCTGGCTGAATTTCTGCTCACTGCAGTTTTCTGTTTAACGAACACTTCGGGAAGCCGTCATAAGGATGCATCATTTCGGCTCACATGCAGCGATTTTTGCCGGCGAGACTTCGCGCGGTTCAATTCCGCGGCGGCGCAGTTTGCGAAACTTCGATGTGCGCTACTTCCAGTTCCACTCTTTGAGGATTCCATTTATGTTTTCATTTCATATGGCTATGTTCAACTGCCGTATTTTTTCTGCGCCTTTTCACGCACACGCACGTGAAATGCAGGCTTCTTTTTTTTGTCTTTTTAGTTCCCATTGTCCTGTTCCTAACGCATGGTTTCCTAAAGCTGTGAAACGTTTCTGGCTCCTTGTCTGTATTTTTCATTGCATATTATTATGGCCACGAGCCCGTTTCTATTATTCTCACCCCTCCCCTATTTACCCCCTAACCTAAATCCCTTAGAGGTTAGTACATGATGATGATGATGATGAAGATGAAAATGACCAGCAGCCAGACGTATTGACTAGCGCTTGCGTCACACTCAGGCTTAAGAAGTAGTCCAAGGAGAACGCGTTTTTAAAAATAGTTGTAACGAGAATTTCGTGTGTTACGTAGAAGGTTTGCCAAGGATAGGTGACCCACGCCCAGCTTGACAAGTTCGCTGTGGTGAGCACGGATGTTCAGCACAAAATTATCGCATTTTTCAAAAGTTCCAAATCCACAATACATGGGAGTTTCCAGTACTTGAGAAATAAAGGCTTTCAGAGGGAGCAGGTATATGCAGCGAGGTAAGGGCAAGACTCAGGGAGGCCCTCCTTAACTTGTAGAGCCATTTGAATGCTTGTAATTAGCTTCCCGTTATCAACATGAGTGGCTGGACGTGCTTATTTCAGTTAAGCGGACTTTCACTCAAGTTCCTTCAAACAGTAATTCGCTGTAGTGCTATCTAGGTGGGCCTGGGCCATAATCGTTTGGTGGATCGCGTTTCGGAGTTCTCATGAATGCGTCATTTCTGGTCACGTGATTGAATAATTTGTTCTCACAAAAAAGTCTAAAAGCGGTGAAACCTCAAATGTTAACAAAACGTATACCACAATTTTAATAATACTAATCGGTTTTTGGGAAAAGGAAATGGCGCAGTAACTGTATCACATATAGCTCGGCGGACACCTGAACCGCGCAGTAAGGGAAGGGATAAAGGAGGGAGTGAAAGAAGAAAGGAAGAAAGAGGTGCCGTAGTGGAGGGCTCCGGAATAATTTCGACCACCTTGGGATCTTTAATGTGCACTGACATCGCACAGCACACGGGCGCCTTAGCGTTTTGCCGCCATAAATCACAATTTTGTTATAAGGTATGGTTATAGATGAGGCTTCTTTCGGGCCCTTCCGTACCACCGCGTACATTAGTGCTTTAGCGCGGCACAGACGTACTTCCCTCAACGTATAAACCAGATAAGCCGGGTGCATGCTGCGCATGCGCAGTGGCTGCCTTTAAAGCGCATCCTCCTGACACCCTCCTCACCCCACTAATGCACTCCAGGTGGCGCGATAGAGCTCACTGACCCGATCGCCCGGAGAAATGCCGAACTTATTTTGAGCGTATGTGATGTTTCCATTACGTTCCCCTACCTGTCTTAATCTCCCTCCTACCCCTCCACGACGGCTCGGCCTTTTCAAGACTCTCGGGATCCCCAAGAGGCCTTGACGGAGCAAGCGCTGTGCCTTCACTAGGCCTTACGTTCTGCCTTGTAATTAACTCTTTTCTTCACCTTCACACATATATACCCGGCTGCTCCAGTGTGAGCGCGCGCTAGTAAGTCTCCATTTTTTTTTTCTTCAAAACTCTCTATTACGACTAGGTGAAATGCAAATCGTACAGTGTTAAGAGCCAGCAGAGCGACGAGACAGCACTATGACGTCAGCGCCGCTTGCAAACGCAGAAGTCCAAAACTCCAAGGAAAGCGACAGTGGCCGTCAGAGCTATTATTTACGTGATGTCCTTAATTATTATCATTGTCGTTACGACCATCACAGCTTCATCCATGGCTAAAAAAATGCTCCCAATGCTCTTCAAATTCCACTGTCCTGCTCCAACTCCGGTCGGCTCCAAGCCTCACCTGTCAATGTTCTTCAGCGTCCAGTTGACTCGGTACTCTCTTTGTCACTCCAGGAAATCATCGGTTGCCCCTACGCAGTCGCATCTTCATCGGAGTACTTTCTAAAAAGCACTGAAAAACTATAGTCGGATACAACTGAAGAAGGAAGCGGAAAATGTCCCTCAAAGAAGGCCCTCCAGCCAATGGCGTCGGCCGATTCTCATGACGTCATGGTTAATTAATCCTCTTGAACTTGCCAGCGTGATATCGTGAGGGGCGGCAGATGATGGGGATTAGCCGTGGCTTGATAACATTAACCGCGGCGTAATGAAACCTGGTTGACGCCATTGTCTAGAGGGCCTCCATTGAGCGGCATGTGTCGCTTCGTTGTTGAGTTGTATCTGGCTATAGAGCAAACTTACTGCGGATTTAGGAGAGCAGAAAGTTGGGCGTGAGCTCATGGAAGCCTTTCATATGGGCATCAGTGGCGATAAGTGCATTAGTCAGACTTCCGTCCGCTTCTCTGATAGGGAGTATCTGTTCCTAACCAAATCATTGGGATTCACGGGGTAACTTGTGGTGTTCATGACGTTTGTTTGTTTTTGTTCGTGTTGGTTTCACTATTTATTCGAGCATTGTCTGGAATAAACCTTCAGTCGTGAGTAGCGCTCATCTTTGTTTGTCTCGCTTGTCCTCGTTGTTCCGCACCAACTTCTTCATTATTGCGGATTCACGGTATACCCACTGCTCGAACTGAACTTTGAAAAGATGACTCTTCAGAGTTTGCGTTGTCTTCTCTTTGTGTCTTTGTTCAGCCTGCGCGCACAGTATACTACTAAAGGCCCGTTCCTCTGGTCAAATTTCACACACAAAATTGTGCCGAAGTTTTAGGTTTCAAGCACGAATGTCCTTGAATCGGAAGTTCGTTCAGATCATGCCAGTATCATCCATACTGTTCTTTAAAGCGCCGAATGGAGTCTTCGCTGGACCACGCAACTTCACGAAGGCCACACTAACCGCTATATTGCCTCATACGTCTCTAGTATTATGCTGCAGTGCCATTTGCCATAACAGTGTACCTTGACAGAATTTGCGAAAAAGTAATTAGCTTTGACTGAGCTATATACCGCATTCACAATATGTTCTAGTATATAGTAAAGAATTACAAATTAACGGAAAGCGACAAACAGTACACAACACTCCAAGCCGCAGCCTCAAATTCGCGCTGAAAAAGAAAATGATTTTTGCAACCAGTTGAATGATATAACTGTCATATTGCACTACATGACGTCACATGCGGATTATACCAAATCAAATCACTCGACAGTTTAGGTTGATTGTGAAGTTTAATTTGTATGGATCATTGAGCAGTCAGAGGCAACGCCAGGGATGAAAAACTGTTGTTTCACCGCGCTCATACCCAAAAATTCTGTACAGAAGCATTTTTGAGCGGGAAGCCACTTATGATCACAATTTTTTTTCACACAATGTAAGATTTCACTATGACGATCAATATATCCGCAGATCACCCGACGACAGTCTTGTACATTTTTTTTCCTATTAACTGTTTCTGCTATCGTCCAAAGCGTTCCCCATTGGTTTTCTATGGCAGTCTTAACTGTTCGAGACGACGAATGGAAACACTTTAAAAGAAAAATTTTGTGACATATTATAAAAATGGACCGTTACCTTCAATGTTTCTACAATAGTGTCTTACAATTTTCCAATTTAAAAAAAAATTGTCCGAGAATGTTGGGTATGTAGCGCTGCCCTCTTTCGCTACGAAGCGCAAAGTCCTTGTACCACAACGTTCATGACGTCACACCGTTTGTGCTATGAATGCATGCTTGCCCGCGAGAAACGGGTTTGATATTTCCTGCCATTCGGACGATAGCATGGAGCGGCAGCAGCGTCATTTCAGGGCAGAAAGAGGTCTCGACTCTTGGTTCCCCTACTGGGAACAATGAACTGGCGTCGCTTGCAAAGCCTTACGTTCGCATCCCTGGCACAGTCGGTGACCGTAAGCAATTTCTCTTTTTTTTTCAGCAGCTTTCCGGCGGTTAGGCGGATTGTCGCTTCTTTCGTCCCAGTTCTGGTCGCCGTCGTCCTCGGACTTGTAAAGGCTGAAAGGCTGGACTTCCCTGCGGCTCTATCCCCCATACCCGCTTTCCCGCCGCTCACACAAAGGGAGTCGGGGAGATTGGTTTCCTTTTCGGGAACATCATTCGCACATTACGGAATGTATCCCCGACCGCTGTTCCCTATTCCCTACTCCTCCCCCACCCCGCCCCCCTCACTATCCCTTCATTATCCCAGTCTGATCCCGTCCCTGCTTCCGTGCTGTTTCATTTTGGCTTGTGCTCCTTTCATTGAGCTCAGTTCCCGCTGCTGTGCAGGTCAACCTCCCGCAAGCTTTTTACCATAAACGAAATGACATTAAAGCCTCTGCGGTGAGATGACTCGGCGGAAATTACCTTTGTTCGGCGGCGCTTAAATTGCTATCGTCCGTCGGGTAAACGGTTTTCGTGCCTCTATTTTGTCCCGCGATAGCAATTACGCATGCAGATCGAGGAAATAAGAAAAAAGGAGCAGTTCATTAGCCATTAGTGAGCGACTGCTCCCCAAGTGGGACTGAAGTGCACAATTTTTTTTCTCACTTTAAGTGAATTTTTAAAGAACATGCTTTCAAATTATGTGCAGCTTCGATGTCAGGGTCAAATTAAACGTGAACGAGGGGGTTCAAACGGAAACATATGAGCGAGAGGGTAATTTAGTAAAGGGGGGGGGGGGGGTACGAATACGAGCGCAGCTGATTTTTGCTTCGAAAGTGGTAATTGACCTCGCGCATATTTCTTCACTAGCCGCTAATATATTCGCGTTGTTGTGTTCGTGCTTCAGTTGTGCTGTACACGTTTCACCTGAAGGTGAAATTTCTTAGTACATCACTTTCTTACCCGCGGATGCTTTCGGGCACGTAACTGCCTCCATACCTCGTCACCCTCGCTTGAACTTCATTATGCAAAAAAATATGCTCGCTTCTGCCGCGTTTTGGCGCTAATCGTGGCGTCTGTACTGAATAACAGCGAAGCAAAATCACCTGTCATAGGTGCTATAACAGTGCAAAGCACAAAACAATCAAAAGACAGCATTGTCACAAGCGCTGGTTTCTTGTATCTAGGTCATTGTATGTTTTGCGCTGCGGAACTTTTCATGAGTGGATCACAACGAAGTAACCAGTTCTGCTTAGAACGGTTAACCTGGAGTAGAATCGTGGGAACCTTCCACACGTAATGATTTTTCCGTATGCCTCTCCAATCAATATACAGCCTCATCGCTAAACTTGCTGTATATTACTGCGCTATTCAAAAGTCGGGGTTCCGGTTGGTCCCTAATAAAGACGTAAGCGATCGTCACTCCTCTTGCGGCTTTCTTATGAACTTCTGAGACTTGCTCAACGAACGCAGTAAAAGCAAAATTTGCACGGCACACCGCCGATAGATGGCCGCACAGCTCATATGCGGCGGAGACTCTGATAATCTCCAGGCCCTGACCGGACTAGGTACTCTGGTTAGGATTCGGATCATTCTAACTGTGATTACTACAGAGCCCTGGTTAGCACCATAACTCGGCACTAATTCGTTGATGCCGCTGTCTATACTTTCGCGTGGCTTTAGATAGAAAACAGGTGTTGTTAGCTGATGTGCGAAATTACTCACTGCCGAAGCAAAGCGAACTTCGTATAATCTGGCCCAGTGCAGTGTAATTAGTTATTCGTACCAATTAAGCCAGTTGAGCGAAGCAGTCGTTTCTGTAGGCGGCGTACATGAAAGAGCGGCGACCGGGAAACACACACTGCTCAGATGGTGGTTTGAAGCTCTCGGTCGTTCCAAGAAAAGTTCTAGCGCAAACATTATAAAGCGTAACTCTGAGTGGTCGGAGAATTTAACCATTTTAAAGAAAGTTATTAGTTGCACGAGTGGTATTGTAGTGGCTTTTTTCGCTGGAGTGTGCTCTTTCCTCAGCACCGTTCTTTCCTATTGCAACCTAATCAACTTCTTAAATTTAATTCTAACTCACGTGCCGTTGTTAGTGCTAATTCCTGCGAATATACCCTCCTACAACACCTCCTCGAGGCCTTTCGAGAAATTGAATTTAAAAATGAAAAAATGAGTCAGGAGCTTGGGCCTAAAGCCATACGGAAATCCAAGTATAGGTTCATAGGGACCGGTGCACTGGGTGTTGCAGAGAAACTTGTTTTTTAAACTGAACATAACCGTTGATTTATCTGCTAGTTTACGCAAGGCGCGTTTAGCGAGTTTCAGGGAGACTATTTTAACTCTTCTTATTACAGATGCTTGAGCACCAGACCGTGGACAAACTGTGGGCGCTTTTTATTGTTGCCAACTAAAGTACCACACGGATTTGTTGCATACTGCGAGCTTAGCCTTCATTCTCTCTTCTATCTCCCTCCATTAACCCCTCTTCATGTGCAGGGTAATTCACCGAGCATTGTCTGGCTAACCTCCCCGCCTCCTTCCTTTCTTCTGTCTCTCTCTCTCTCTCTCTCTCTGTGCAAGATCTTAGCCAGACAGCAATCCCCCACAGCGTCTCAAGTTTATAATAATAATAATTGGTTTTTCGGGAAAGGAAATGGCGCAGTATCTGTCTCATATATCGTTGGACACCTGAACCGCGCCGTATGGGAAGGGATAAAGGAGGGGGTGAAAGAAGAAAGGAAGAGAGAGGTGTCGTAGCGGAGGGCTCCGGAGTAATTTCGACCACCTGGGGATCTTTAACGTGCACTGACATCGCACAGCACACGGGCGCCTTAGCGTGTTGCCTTTATAAAAACGCATCCGCAGCGGTCGGGTTCGAACCCGGGAGCTCCGGATCAGTAGCCGAGCGCCCTAACCACTGAGCCACCGCGGCGGGTGCGTCTCATGTTGCGATTTGGGAATGTGTGTAGCGCGATAAACATGACAAAAGACAGCAGACGGACGGGGCGTCTCTGTCGTACTATACATGTCAACCAGTCCGAGTCCGGTTCGAGGGAAGCAATGCCTGATTTATTGGCTTTATTGGCAATAGTGCTGGGGAACGTTAGGCTGCCTTAAGCCAGCCAGAACAGACTAGCGCGAGGGACTGTTTATTTATTTATTTTTATTTATCTATCTTTTTATTTATTTATTTATTTATTTATTTATTTATTTATTTATTTATTTATCCATTTATACTGTCAGCTTATGCCAACACAGGAGTTGTGATTGTTGAACAATATAAAACGCAATACAAATCTACAATGTACAACCAGACATGCGAGAATTCAGTACATAACACTTAGAGTAAAAAGCACAAATTATCAGAAACTGGTCGAAATTGATTTCCTTCCAGCCATTCAAAAACGAAAGCCACAATTGTAGCGGAAATTCGCTCCTTTAGGCTGCTAGAGACAGCAGGGACATGCAATGACATTCTTATTCGCCTATTTAGACGCTATTGGTGTTTTAGACAAACTCTAATTTCCCCGAATACTTGATAACCCCGCTGTACATGCACAGAATTCGACTTCGGTCTCGTGCAAAGGAGCCATCATGCATTGAACTATTGCGTTACGAACCTCTCCAGGGACCACTCTTTTCTACCAACACTTCATCCATCTTTACTCCCCAATTCCTTCTCCTATATACGCAGTGTAGCATGTCAGCGAATATTCACGCAGGCTAAAATCTGTTTTTCATGAAAGAGCTCATTCTCTCTCTCTTTCTCACTAGCGCGAGGTACCGGCTTGAGGCACGAGCCCAACTCGGATGCATTTCGGTGTCGTCATCGTCGCACAGCACACGGGCGCCTTAGCGTTTCGCCTCCATAAAAACGCAGCCGCCGCGGTCGGGTTCGAACCCGGTAACTCCGGATCAGTAGCCGAGCGCCCTAACCACTGAGCCACCGCGGCGGGCTAAAGATCCCCAGGCGGTCGAAACTATTCCGGAGCCCTCCACTACGGCACCTCTTTCTTCCTTTCTTCTTTCACTCCCTCCTTTATGCCTTCCCTTAGGGCGCGGTTCAGGTGTCCGCCGATATATGAGACAGATACTGCGCCATTTCCTTTCCCCAAAAACCAGTTATTATTATTATTATTATTATTATTATTATTATTATTATTATTATTATTATTATTATTATTATTATTATTATTATTATTATTATTATTATTATTATTATTATTATTATTATTATCGTCATCGTCGGCGGCCGCTGCCGCCTCTGCAGTTGCGACTGGTAATGCTGCTGCGCACGTCCCGACATGACCTGCATGATGCAGTGCGGGACCGCGCAATAGCCCAGGGACTCAGCAGTGTCTAAAACTCACTTCCAGAAATAAAGTTTTCTGTCAGTTTTACTATCTGTCCCCAAACAGCAGCATGAACCGAGTCGCCCATCAGAAAGTTTTACTGAAGTGGCTCATGTGTTACGTTTTTCAGCGTTTGGGCACACGCTCACGAGTCCCGGGTGTATAAGCGGGTTCTACAAGGCTATTTGGCCTAATGCGATAACACTTTAAACACGTTAACGTGGCTATTTCGAACCAGAAAATTACTCTGACATCTCCTGGTAGCGTTTTCGCAATCTTCAGGCAGTGTGGATATGGTTTAGTTTACTACGAGAGAGCTACCTTCCCAAAACGCGCTGCGTCTGGACTTGGGGTCCGAAATTTGATTAGAGCACCTACGTTCTGAGTACTGTCCGTGGACAAAGAAGGGCTTGGTTTCGTACAGCCGAGCTGCTTTCGACGTAGTAAAAAGAATAAAATCGCAAGGTGTGGCCTTGTGAGGAGTCGGCGTTCCGAAAAATCATGTGTTCATGTCCGGATGTCGGAGGGGAAACGGGGAAATTGTAACACTGTTATGGAAAAATTGAAGGTAATGATCCCTTATTGTTATATGCAGCAAAATTTCTTTTAAAATGTTTCCATCGACCGCATAGAAAAGTTAAGACTGCCATAAAAAACCCATGGAGAACGTTTTTGAAAATAGCAAAATCGTGAATAGAAAAAATGATTTGCGGATATATTGATTGATATAGTGATATCTTACAATTGAAAAAATTGCGTTCATAAACGGTTTCCTGCTCAAAAATGCTTTTGTCCGAAATTGCTGTGTATGGCATGATGCAAGTTTCTCTTGGTAGTCACTGGCGCGCTCTGAGGTCGGCAGGTCTCTCTGAGTAGACCATGGTACACCAGTGGTAGAGAACCTTCTGGAAAACGTCAAACGCTACACGACAGCACCTATAGTGGGGACAACCCCAAGAGACATTAAGACCTGAAGTGGCGACATGTAATCACAGATTCTATCACTACTTGTAACAACGCGACCAGGGAGCACACGTTTTCTGGACCCTCGTAAACGTGTCTCAACTCTATCGACCTGCGTCTGGTTTATGGTTTATGAGGGTTTAACGTCCCAAAGCGACTCCGGCTATGAGGGACGCCGTAGAGAAGGGATCCGGAAAGTTGGACCACCTGGGGTTCTTTAACGTGCACTGACGTCGCACAGTACACAGGCCTCTAAAATTTAGCCTCCATCGAAATTAAACCGCCGCGGACAGGATCGAACCCGCGTCTTTCGGGTCAGCAGCAGAGCGCCACAACCACTGAGCCCCCGCCGCAGCCGTCTGGTCAGGCTGTGTACTGAGAGGCTGATGATGCGGAGGAAAGGACCCCACACACTAAACAATTTCTCACCCTTAAGGGTGTAAATCAGCTGTCCCCAGACGAACACCCTTTTCCAATTGTTCGGGGCTACTAAAGGGTGCAGAGATCAGCACCCTTAAAGAAGGGTGCACTTCATGACACTTTAGAGGATGTAATGGTTGCACCCTCATTAAAGGGTACTATTTTTCCATAACACCTCTACGAATGCATGTTGTAAGGGTGCTCCACATTGATCCACCTATGAAGCAAAATCCTTCGACTGATGCACGCCCTCTAAACTTTCATGCTATGCCCCCTGTATTAAGGGTGCTGATCTCTGCACCCTTTTTAACACCCAAAATGGTGTTCGTCTGGGGACAGCTGATTTGCACCCTTAAAGGTGAGAATTTGTTTAGTGTGCAGTTCTTATGTGGTGTGTGTTGTGACGGTAGCTTGCGAAGTTTCCATGACCTGCGGGGAGTTCGAGATTGAAGTGACAGGGCTTTGCTTGGAGACAGCCGAGATGGGGCACATGACCTAGATTTAAAGAAAGTGGCGGCAGCAAACTTGCCTGCACACTGCAAGGGTCACACATGTGAAACGTGTTCTCTGATGATGATTTGGGGCGAAATAAAAAGCCGGACCCCGCGTGAACTTCTGGAAATCAGCTCCTGAAAGCAAATTAAGGAACTGCATGAATGGCCGGTTGATTTCGCCATACGCGCAGAGATGAGTTTCTTTGTAACTCTTGTGCCTAGTTCAGACTTTTCCATTTCACAGCGTAGAATAATTATACCGATACGGGAGATTTGATCTGAGATGGAACCTACTTGTGGCCTTGGTTTAATGGGGTGGGTGCATCCCTCGCCACATACACCCGTACAACATGATACATATAGGTATCACGGGCGGTGAAACCGTTGACAGAAGAGAATTGAACCCTTCAATGAGCTTAGAAAATCCTACAAGGAGGAGTAGATTTTAAATAATTAAAGAAATACTAATCGCATCTATCCAACCGCAGCAATGCGGCTGCAAGGAAAAGCTGCACTGCTTTCACAGAAACTTCGCAGCTCAATAAAATATAGTTCTGGCTCGAGGATTGGTCCCGGGACCACCGCCTTTCGGGGATAGTCGCTTTACCAACTAAGCTAACTAGGACGGTAGGAAGACGAGGACTACTGACCAGTGGTTCGACAAAAGAACCTATCTTGCCCGGATAATTAGTTGCAGTGACGGCTGTTTCATTAGAAAAAGTAAAAAGAAATTTTTGCGACCAGCGTAATTGGCTCACTGAACTGCGGACGCCTGAAGCATCCCTTCGACGAAAAAGTAGATGAGACGTCTTGTCGGAAGTGCTGGAGAGCTGTGTTTGTCTTCACTTTCGCCGCCTGCTCAGGTTTTTGGTGCGCAAAGCGAGTTGCAACTACCAATGAAGGTAGCAAGAGGGCAAAGACTCCGATGAACTCTTCTAATTTCTTTTTTCCCTGAACTCTTGCAGCTCGATGTACACCTTCAAGACTTTAAAGGAACAGCACCTGCGCCTACAAGATAAACAGCACACATATCGAGCCCTTAACAGCCCAAGTCTTATTACTCCGTCCACCGATACCATCGTGTAAACAAACGCCCCAAATGATACACGTTCTCGGCCGGTTCTTCAGCGCTGGTCGCCGTCGTCATCTTGATAGCTCCTCATATTGAACGAATCCACTCTTCCCCAGGTATCTGCCTCATTCTTCGTCACTACTCCTCCTCTTTTCTGCGCTTAAGTGTGATGGCTGGAGTGCTAACGGGGCGACGTTCCGTTGTCGTCTATCGGCGCAAGCGGCAGCGGCTGGTAAAAATAGCAGCCGCAACGATTGCCCAGCCCCCTCTTTCTCTTCTCGCTAACGCACCATCGCATTTTTACCCTTGTTTTCGTTGCGGACGCTTCCCCCCCCCCCCCCCCCCCCCTCCGTCAACGAAGAGAACGGCCTGCCTAACAAGCAGCGGGGGGAAGAGGGGCGATTCGCCGCCGCCCCAAATGACAGCGAGTCCCTCCTCTGCGCGGGTAATGGAGTAATTGCGCTCCGAGGTATGGTAGGGCCGGTCTTCTTCCGTCGGCCCAGCCGGATAAGCAATCACGCCGCTGGGTGCGCTGCTGCTGCTGCCGCTTCTCGCTGTCGTCCCCCTGGCGTCGAGCCAGCGCGTGAGAGGATACTCTCGCGGCCGCCGCGAGGGGGCGTTAGCACGAGCGCGGTTTCCGGGGCAGAAGAGTGGCTTAAAATGGGCGGCCTTGTGGGAAGCACCACTGTAGCTTCGGAGGGTGCAGGCGCTTCTGTCCGCATACGATGCGCACGCGATGCGTGGAATAAAAGACGCGTCTTTCTGCGGTAAGGTCTCAAGGGAAACGCTGTGTTTTTGAGGGATGTTTTGAGAGAAAGCCGGAACACGAAGCCAGACTGGAGGTAGTGTACGGGATAGGTCCTTGCTAAGTTCCCGAGTAAAAGCTTTAAGCTGATTACAGTCGGCTATCCGTTTTTCGAACTGAAAGGAGAACAAAAACTTGTTCTAATTATGCAAACTTCGAACTAAGGGGGGGCTGTTTCTAACAAACTTGATGCGGCCGGCACCGAAGCGCCAGTTCTCTCGCTTTCTGTCGCATAAACAGAAAGTTTGAGTTAAGCGGGTTTGAGTTAACAAGAGTCGTGGTTACAACATTTGTAATTTTATTCGTTAAGCGCGACTAGTACACTAATACACGAGCAAGTAAGGAGTGAAATCTGCAACACTAGAAAACAAATGGAACGTTACAGTTAATGCACTGTAAGAGACACCGTAGCATCCATGTACGCGCCTTGGATATCACAGTGCGAGAATGCTTGCCAAGCCGCTACTCAAACAGAGCATTCAGTAAAGGTACTCAGGGGGCGTAGCTCTCATGCGATTTGTTTTCTAATCACGAATTCAGGTCCTACAGTTGAGCCCTGAGGCAGCGGTACTGACCACGTTTCATATAGCGGTCGGCGTGTCGCTAACTGCTCAGCTGGCTGGAGGTCTTTGAGTGCTGCTTCTGTCGACCTTATAATTGATGGTTGTGGTTAATGGGGGTTTAACGTCCCAAAGCGACTCAGGCTATGAGGGACGCCGTTGTAAAGGGCTCCGGAAATTTCGACCACCTGGTGTTCTTTAACGCGCACTGACATCGCATAGAACACGGGCCTCTAGAATTTCGCCTCCATCGAAATTCGACCGCCGCGGCCGGAAACGAACCCGCGTCTATCCGGTCAGCAGCCGAGCGCCATAACCACTGAGCCCCCGCGGCGGCTCTGTCGACCTGGGTGGTTGCTTACGCCATAATTGCAGGGTTGCTTTCTCCGGTGAAAACTTTGCCTTCACATGTCGAAACGAAAAACTTCCGCGTCTTTTTTTTTTTTCGGGGGGCGGGCACAATCTAAATGGCCCAAGAGTAGCTTGGCAAAAAAAGTGACGTGGCTAACATCTACAGCGACAGCTCTCTTGGCAATGCTTTCCAGTTCTGCGGCGTTGGCTTCGGCGTATCACTGCGACCTTTTGATTGGTGAAAATGGAGTAACTCCAATCATGACATCACTGCAACACGACACGGGCAAGGCAGATATAATGAGCGAACAATATTGTGACGTGTCGATGTCGCTACTTCCCTATAATGAAGGGTGAGAAGTGCGAGTATATTGAGTGAGTAGTGTTCCTTTTTGCAGGTTGCCTGTAGAGTTGTCTGAGTTAAGAAAGCGTACTTCGGTGCTGTCAGAGCAGATTAGGTTTAATGTAAAAAAATTTGTAAATATAGGAGCCTTTCTTTCTTGGGTTAATGAAGTTGTAACATCAACGTCGAATGAAACGCGAACACAAATATGCAAAAAATATTAGCTGCCGTAAGGGAAACACAGGAAATCTTTATTGCCACTTTCAAAGAGCGCTCATCGCGCCTTCGAAGTGAAACTAAAATGGTCCAGTATTCACTCCCTCTAGAGACTAATACCTTATTGTCTGGCATGACGTTAGTGTTTAATTTGGCTCTGATAGTTCGTCGCGATCTAATACATAATCTCATCGCCACCTCTGCTGTAACCGTAAGCGAATTCACTTCCAACATTACAGCTTTCAAATAAAAATGAAGTAGCTAAAACTGCTAATTTATCGCCCCATTTAGCACTGTTCAGCGATAACAAGTCGTAGAGCAGCGATTCTTGTACAAAATCTGTTTTGAACTCGCGTCCCTTCCACGTAAAAAAAAAAAAACGGCTCAAAGGCCCAAAGCATTGAGGAAGCAGTAGTCGCAACGTTTACGGCCTATAGACGGTTTTCACGGCCCCGTGCCGCCAGAGTGCGCCAGCGCGCCTCAAACCGGATGCTCCCCTGGAAAACTTCCGGTCTCTCGGTCTCGCCTTGTTTTGGATGCTTCCGTGCGTGCTGTGTTCGCTCTTCGCCACGCGATGTTTTCTACCAAGGAATTATCTCCCGTGAAGCGGACAAGACGTGGAAGTTGCTGTGCTGTGCCAGGCTGCAGTTTACGGTCCGGAACAAATCTTCTTTCCGAAATACTAACGTACAGGTTCCCTGCAGAAGACGAACGAAGGGAGGCCTGGATCGCTGCGGAAGCAGACGGGACAAATGGCAGTCTACAAAAAGCTCGCTGATTTGTTCGGCGCACTTCGTTCAAGACAAGTATCTTTTTGGACTTATGACGCCGTTGTAAAACGCAATTCTACAGCTGTAAAATTTTCGCTGCTTGAGCGAGCCTGTAACTATTGGCAAGTGTGTGTGGCGTTCGAGTGACTTCTTGCTGCGCATGCAATGGCCACGCCAATGCAGCCGAAATGAAATCTGCCGGTGCGCGTGATTAGGTTTGGTTTGAGGGGTTTAACGTCCCAAAGCGACTGCGGCTATGAGAGACATCGTAGTGGTGGTCACCGGGAATTTCGACTAGCGCGTGTTTAGCTTCCGCCTACACGCGTACGCGACCACCTGCAAAAGCATGCAGTACTTGCCAGTTAATTGAAGGCAGCGTATAAGTCACTTCTGTGCTGACGCCGAGCGAAGTTTTATTACTTTTTTGCGATTTTGTCTCCACGCCAAGGAGGGTACCTTGTGAAAGATTACGAATGGTGCGACACGCCCTCTGCAAGTTTTAGCTGTAGCTCAATGGAACCTCGAACAGAGCCTTCGTTGTGCGCAGTTTGTTTTTCAGAACAAGGACCGCTGGGCATGGACTAGCTGACCGAGACTGTACCAGCACCCCTTGTCTGCGTTTTTGTCTTAGAGTGCACATCATGCTTGGTCATGTTTCTCCAATTTTTTTTTTCTTTAGGCAAGCCTTCGTCTGACCCGAACCATCCGGACTTCATTCCAACGATGTTTTCGTACCGAGTGCAAAGTAATTCGCAGCAGAAGCTGGCAAGATATGAGCGTGCTCAAAAGAAGCGGGATTTAAAGGCAGCTGTGTCTGCAGCAGCTGATCCTGGCCTCTCCATCGCTGCAAGTGAAGCTGTCACGGATGAGGACACTGCTCACAGAACATGCGACACCGATACCGAGACAGCACTCTCCATGCAGGACATTGCATATCTCATCGATGAAAACAGGTCCCCTAAGGACCGGATAGCCTCTTTAGAGTTGGAAGTTGCAATAGCCAAACAAAAAAATTTCCGAACTGGAAAGCCATGGAAAACCAAACATTTCGAATATGACAAGGAATGTAGTCATGCAGTCGAATGAGAATGTGAAATTTCATACAGGCCTTGTTTCAATATAGATGTTGAAAGCATTGCTTCAGCTGGCGCTTCCCGTCTGGACGCCAACCCACAGGACTTCACTTGATGCCGAACAGCAGCTCATTCTTGTGCTGATGCGTCTACGGCTCGGTCTTGTGACTAAAGACCTGTCTTCTCGGTTTGGAATTTCTGTCAGCAGTGTAAGTGTCATTTTTCACTCATGGATCGATGTGCTGGCAGCAAGCATGCATAAATTTGTCATTTGGCCATCTCGACGTGCACTTGAATCACACCGGCCTAAAGCGTTCAAAGACAAATTATTTGATCACCTGAGAGGGATAATTGATTGCACAGAGTTGTTTATTCAGAGGCCCGCATACATGGATGCCAGAAGCAAGACTTATTCGAACTATAAGCACCACCACACTGTGAAAGTACTTGTCGCTATCACACCTTCAGGAGCCATATCTTTTGTTTCGAGAGCATGGGGAGGTAGAGTTTCTGACAACGAGTTGACCTTGAAAAGTGGACTTCTTAACAAGGTCGAAGAAGGAGACTTGTTTTTAGTAGACAGGGGGTTCCGATGTGAAGAAATGTTTGCTGCACGTGGTGCCACAATTCTGATGCCTTCCCTGACTAAGCGAAGGACACAGCTACCAGGGGCTGAAGTTACTGCACCGAGAAAGCTTTCCAGTGTACGAATATATGTGGAACGGGCCATACAGCGGCTGAAAGTCTTCAGGGTCTTCCAGACAGTACTTCCAATAAGCTTTGTGAAGAGAGCTGGAGATGGTGATCAAGCAACCATTGACAAAATCCTCATTGTATGCAGTGCACTCGTCAACCTTCAAATTCCTATAGTTAAGAACCAGCATGAGTAATCGAGTCCTTCTTAATCGCAAGGAATGAGGACAATTGTGTGAGCACACCGTCCATTCTGCTTTCGAATAAAGAAATCTCGTTTTTAGAAAGCAACACTTTAAACTGTCCTTCTTAACCCTGCACTTTTACTGCTGTTTCTTGTTGTTTCCATCCTTCATAGATTTTAGCCTGGTTTTAGCCTTTGTCATCCTCGCGCCGCCTTTACCATTGTTTATAGTTGCTTCCATTTTTCACTCTTGGTCTCATGGTTTTAGAATTGTTGTTAATCTTGTTTAGTATCATTCATATGGGTTCGCTTTTATTGCTTAGTCTTTTTAGTGCTTGCACCGTCATCAGTTGTCACCGTTCGTTCCATGTCTCATCCTTGTTGCTTAGTAAGTTTCGCTCGTAAACATGGTTCGGCCGTTTCCATGCTTCATTCAATTTTAAATTTTTTTTCACCCTCAAGTTTTTAACCTTCCTCTCTCCTTTTATCTTGTTGTCCAGGGTGTTTAGGCATGCACACACTTCGGGGGTTTTAGATTGGTTCTCCAGATTTCCTGTACTCAACTGTTAAACTTATCTGCTATGTTGGAACCCGGCCTGTGTCATGGAGTGATGTGGTGCTTATAAAAGGAATGCTCGAAGCGTTTTCGAATAAAAGTTGGAAGTCTGCGCTCTGTGTATGCGTGTTTCTTTTCTGTGTCCCGGTTTCTTTCGCGCAGTTTAATCATTAACTAGAAGCACCAACTAGCCCGCCAGAAAACTCTTCATGAGTAACTGTGTTATGGCTTTTTTGCATGCATAAGCACTGTCCAGTTGAATGTGAAGTGATACCATTCGTTGTATGGAATGAGACCATGCTACCATGTAAACAAAAATTTTATTAGCATATGCCTTTGGTTATATCTGTACTGTGCTTCTTAATGTCTGCAAGATGCTATTTTTGGTTGCTTATTTTAATGCTTGTAAAGGTACACAAGAATTTGGTACACATGTGTCGTCAGATGATATCTGTCTACAACAGATAAATCACTCATAATTCAGTTTGAGCAGCCATACAATAACATCAAAAGTCAGTTTTGGTACTGATGCTTCATTTAATTTTATTACAACACTAAAGCGGGCCTTCTCAAGAGCCGCAATGACAGCTATTAAAAATGGCTACTATAATGTAGTTCCTCCTTGCTTCACATGACCTAAGCTGACCAATGTCACAGATGTTTGGTGGTTCAAACCAAAGCAGCACAAGAGAAAAATAAGGTTCCGTAGAAGGATAGTACACAGTGATCCATGTCTTACAAATTTTAACAAAGGACAGATGCAACCAAGCAAATAAGTAGTTTTGTATGTAGCAGAGTTTTTTCATAGCTAATTATAAGTTTTTAACTGTAATTCAGTTATTTCCCCTCATTGACAATAAAATATTTTGCTTTCCACTTTGTCAGATTGTCTGTCTATGACTGGATATGCACTTCAACTCAGTTGCTAGGAGAATGACTGTTGGTTTCGCATTTCATGCAAACCCAGGATGCAGGAGTGCGTTTCAGTTTTGCGCATTTGAGGTGAAAAGTGTCGTTGCACTGTGAGCAGTCCACAACGCGGCCAGATTTGGCACCTCGGCAGGTGCATGTCGTCATGGCGTGTTGCATTTGCTTCAGGATGCTCATGTTTTTCAGCTCAGGAAAAATGAGTGTTAAAAAAAAAGCTTTCTGCTTTTGATTTCACAACAGACCAGAAGCTCTCATCGAATGAAATAACTTCAACAGTTAGAGCACAGCCTGTAAATACCACAAAGTACGCCCGAGAGAGCTGCGTTGCTGCCACTTGGGCCTGCACTTGATTGTAGTAGGCATGCTCCTTCCTTAGCTGCATACATTCGTTTAAATAAGGCAACTTTTTTAAAGCAGATTTCAGTGGTTGTCCTTTCACAGAGGCAGGACACTTGACCTCCAGTACAGCTTTTCCACAGCATGTACAAGATACAATGCCGTCAGGAGATGCAGCCAGGTATGGCTGTTTCCCAATGATGCACAAACCACACTCGTGGATCTGGAAGTCTTGATGTGCTGCTGACTCGTGAGCCAAGAATGCTTGTTTAGCTTTTGGCTCCATTTTACAGCACCAGCGAAGATTAAAAGTATGTGCTGCTTTTACGTACCCCACAATCTTAGCGACGAGTCCATCTGCACCACTCCTGCATGATACCGCACGATGCATTAATGATGCTGTTATGCGTCCCTTTCGTTCTTGCGCCCACGTCAATGATTTTGACTGCCCACGTGTTGCTTTTTCAATATCACTGCAACATGCATCTGTTAGTGGCACTTTTGTAGCTGCTTGTACATCCATGCCTTCATATATGAAATGAAGCGGAAACTGTGGCACTTGTTCACTCGAGTGGGACTCGGAACTGCTCTTCTTGGACAGCTGCTTCCGGTGAAGAATCTGCGTCTTCGCTTTCTATTACTGACGATAGCAGCAGATTGTTTGGTGCGAATGCCTGTTGACATGGAAGCAAAATAAATGTTAAAGCATATTCATGGCACGCAGTGTAAACTAGGTAACACAGTAACACAAACATCATTTAGCATTTAATTATAATAGCACCTGAAAAAAATGAACCGCAGGAGTGTATAAATGCATTCTCCTTGTATTACAAGTGGCAAAGTGAACACACAAGCCCCTATTTGCTTGTACCTTTATCAAGGTACAACTCATAGGCAAATGTGTGCAAGCTGCCCGTATGTGTTTCAGTAAGACTTTTTCTTTTTACCTTGACTTGCTGCAAGAAGCTGTGAACTTGCTGATCAGTCCAGGTTTGTGCGTTATTTTGGGCTCTAGGGACAGGTTGGGGCATTGGCTGACCTGTCTTCGCCTTGAAAAATATCATGTTGCTGACTGGTGCCGCCTGCACCAGTTTTGACAGCTCAGTTTACGATGAGGACTTACATGGCATGACAGGATGGCAGAAGAAAAAATTAAACTGTTCGTGCTTACTGTGCTCTTCCTTGACACCTCGATCCACTTGCATGCAACATCAGTTGGCCATGGATTGTGCAGGCCATATTTGACATTTGCCTCCACACTGAACAGCAGTGTTGCAACGTGAGTGCAGCATTCTCCTAGTCTGAAATTTGCAAGAGTGCAGTCACAACAACTTAACAGTACTACCAAAAAAACATTGTAAGGAAGACATTAAACAAAGCAAAGGATGAGTACCAACATCCCTAAATCGTTGAAAACGATGCTTATGTACACAGACACTCAATGCTCACATATACGCTGTAAACACATTAATGAAGTTTCCAGCGGTGTGGTGTAACAGCACGACTGTTCTAGTCCATAATTCAAGTAGCCATTGCAAAGTTTGTCGAGTGCAGTGCTGCATTAGAAATGGGCAAATATTAACGCCCGTGCTCTGCTAATGGCCACAATACTGGGCTTTGCACCGCTGTTATGCCTAAGCCATTTGGTGAAGTTTGAAGTATTATCCTTGAAAATGAAAACCAAAGAAACAAATCTGATGCCATGGATGACAAAGGGTTTTTTTTTAATGCGGGAAACTAATTTATGTCGCATGTTTATTAGCTGGAAATTAACTATAAAAAATACAACAAGAACCATTTCACGAACAGCTCATTACCAGCTTCTAAACATGTGAGGGCAGTTGTTTCCTCAAAAACAACGACAGTTTAAAAATTTGCCTTGGCATCGGGCTGTCTGTGGCATCTTTCAGAGTCCCTCAACTCTCTTGTTTGTTATGCGCATTGCCCTGAAAGCAGCTGCAACCCTTGTCTCTCTGTAGCGGTCATTTATTTTTCGCAACACATACGAAAGGAAATGACTGCCGGAAGCCGCGGTAATTCCCATCTGCACTTGCGACGCGCGAGCTATGGCTGACGGAAAACAGGGACAGCAAGTGGACAGAAGGAAATAATGGTGAGAGCGACAGGAAGCAAAGACAGGAGGTTAATTCCTAGAACAGTTCCGATTATTTAGCTTCACAGTAAATCGCACGAGCGCTCTACAAAGGTTAACACATGCAAGCAGTTAAGGTTGCCTTTGCGATTATCGTTTACTTACCCAGCCATGCAGGTGCAGTGAGCGCTGACTACGGTTCCGTCGTCGTTAACAATGCACCATGGGCGATATGTTTTCGACAAAGCTTGGCTAGCTTCTACAGTTGCCACTACGACGACGATGCCTTGCCCACGCTTGCCTGACTTGAATGATGCAAGAGACTTCACTTTCCCGCTGACAAATGCATTGTAAGCTTCGGTGATCTTGTAATTTTTAAACTGCTCTCTTGTGTAAAAACACACACCTTCCACAAGATAAACAAAAATGTCCCCGGCAGTGACTGGCGGAAGGTTTTTGGAGCCGGACGAAAACGAGAAGCGCACCACATCATCGTCCAGCGGGTCGGGCAGCCCTGCGCTTCTAAAGACAAGCTTCTGGAGATACCGATCGCTCGCTTCGGTGTTGAGTGCCTTAAAGTAGCCGCTCGACATGTCGATAATTATATTCAGCATTCAGAATCAGCCCGAAGCAGCACACAGAATCACCGACACACTGGTCTCGCGTCGCACACTCCTTGAAAAGGCACAGCCGGAAGTTGCCGGAGGGCAACCAATCAGCGTCGAGCGCGGTTTGTTTGCAAACACTGAAACCGTCTATAGGTGGCGCGACTTAATCCAAGATGGCTGCCTGGAAGAGGGTAACCCTGTCTAGCCTATATGCACCGTAGCATAATATTGGCGCTGCACCTGCGCGGAACATACCGAGAACCGATATTTTAGTGATGGCAGAAAGTTGTTGATTGATCGCACATGATACCATTTGCTGCGGTGGGAAGGCTTTCACACCGCTAGACTGGTTACATGCGAACTTTGCAGGTGCACATAGGAGGAGGAGGAAATGCAGGGAGGTTAACCGGAAGAATAACCGGTTTGCTACTCTGCACGGGGGGAAGGGGGTGAGTGGATAAAAAGATGAAGGAAAAAAGAGAGTAGCAGGAATTTGAAGTCACTATGCAAAGTCACAGCGTTCAGTGAAGTCATAGCCTATCATGCAAGCCAGAAGTCTTCAAAAAGCAAAGCAGTGCCTTGGAGGCCTCCACCGCTGACGATCGCCGCGGCCAGTGGCCGAGAATCTTCATTTCCGTCAGTAGGCGAGGATCTAGACGCTTCAGCGCACGGCAGAGAGACTGCCTTTCGGAGCACTAGGCAGGGTACTCACAAAGAATGTGGGCTATAGTCTCATCATACCCGCAGATGGCACATGCAGGGCTGTCAGCCATACCTATTAAGAAGGAGTAGTGCTTGGTAAAAGCTACACCAAGCCACAGGCGACACAGCAATGTTGCTTCATGTTATGGTAGACCGGATAGAAGCCGCAGCTTCAGATCTTGGTTCAATTTTTTAAGAGCGTTAGCTCTTACTCCTGATGTTTTGATATTTCGTGGGGACTGCTACCACCCTAAGATCACAGCGCCATCTGTGGCAGCAACGACTCACCTCGTTTCGAGATTTCGTGGGATCTGCTACCACCCGGAGATCACAGCGCCACCTGTGGCAACAACTAGAAAACAGCACATCTTCTCGCGTTTAGACTTTTCGTGCCATCTACAATAGCATTGTAGAAACAACCACGTGCCGTGTGCCAGTGACGACGTGGAAATAAGCGAGGGGACGAAATTTCGGCATAGTTTCGGTTTGTCGAGTCCGAGATGGCGTCCATTAAAATCGGCTGTGCTCTCCCATCCCATCCCCCCAGTATGACGTCAGGGGGCGAAATGGCGGCATAGTTTAGGTTTCTCGAATCCAAGATAGCGGCCATTAAAATTGGTTGTGCCCTCCCATTCGTTGTGCCCGAAGAAGATCTGGGAAATAAGTCCAAGAGATCAGATATACGTGGATACTTCCGAGAACGCCGGGCGGCCGAGACCTTCCTTTAATCTCATTCATATCAATTCTAGTAAACTACACAGCTAACGCTCGTTACTTCAACGTCTTCCAGACGGTTGTGGCCTTTTTAAAGGCGAATTCGAAAATTAGCCTGAATTCCACGCGGCAGTGGTCTAAGCCTACCCGCTGCACCACACCGCCATCAATAAAGGGCATGGTATTGTTTACCAGTTGCTGCCAGGACACAACGGCATCGCAAGCAACCACCGCGCCAACTGCTCATTATGAGGGAGATAGTGTGTCCATTCCCATCTCGAGAGCAGCTGCATATACATTGTGCCTAAAGGTATTAGAGCATGACGTGTTTGAATTAGCGCACATGGTCGGTATGGTCCGTGCACACAGGGGTTCTCACGGGATAAAACACGTGTGCCGAGCATATAGCGCATGGAGCGTGTCGAAGAAAGCAGTTCATCATTTATCGGTGCGTCACAGTACTATTGTGTAGATAATTCGCTTCATAAAAATGTGCCAGGAGCCGTATTCTATAAGCTGTCCATTTTGCATCGTCCATTTCAAGTTTCATGAAGTTTTATTCGATGACAACAATGAAATCTGAACACAGATATTTGGGCTGACAGCCAACGATTCTAGACAGTGGTCCAATACAAATAACAACATGTAGGTGAGCCATTACAGACGCATTGAAGATAACCAACGCTTTAGCCTTGCTTCGATTCCGAGAAAATATCGCTTGCACGTACATTTAAAATTCCCAGCTTGTTTTATTTCAAATGGCAACGAGTTCCTATTCGTCACAATATGTGCGGAGAAACATGAATAGAATTTACAATTTACACACGCGAAAATTTTGAAGATTGAAATTACCATTACTAGCTTGCCTAGTGTTGTGGGCGGGTATACTGAATGCACAAATGGTAAAGAATAGTTGGTATTTATAATATTTTAAACAATAAGGGATATTCTGTAGTCGCGTAAGGTGTAAACGACATGATTTGCAACGCGTCAAAAATGTTATACTACTCGAAATAGGTCCCTCAGTCTGTCACTGAGTGACCAATGACATGTCATTGACCACTCAGATATACCTGCGGCTGTCAAGCGCCTGTGGGAAGCGACCCGACGATTGGGTGGTTGGCGGCAGGACCTCACCATTGGCTGAGATACGCAGCGAATGGTGAGGTCCACGGTTGCCAACCGCCCATTGGCCGGGTCACTTTCCACAGGCGCTTGACAGCCGCAGGTATATCTGAGTGTGATCAATGACAGAGGACCCAATGGACGCGAAATGGACGACGGAAAATAGACGGCTATAGCATACGGCCTCAGCGGAGCTTTTAAATAAGAAAATATAGAAAAAAACCTTATCGAATGCAGATAAGTTAATGTGCATTTCCTAATGCGACCTGCGTAGAGCACTTATCGGTGCAGTCCGCGCCTCAAGACAGAAAAAAAAACTTCCCATTGCTTTCATGTTTCGCAAACTTCTGAGTGAATGTGTAGATTCAGTGGGACCCAAGAGTGCTAATCCGGCGGATCGACACTAGTACAAAAGGCCACAAAAACCCCCGTAGTCGCATAATTGCGTAATTCCTCACCCCCAGCACCTCATCAGCATCAGCGTGCGAGGTCTCCATAGTGGGCCACACTCAACCCTGACCCTCCCTTTCTGTAGCCTCGTTTACATGAACCCGAAAGCGGCGGGTCGAGTCACTCACGGGATCGAGTTGAGCAAGGTCAGCTCACCGCGACTACTGCGCGTTTACATGAACAGGCCGGTTAAACTGCAGCGACACCAAGCGTGTAGCAGGCAACGGAAAAAAGCACTTGCGCCCCCCCCCCCCCCCCTCAAAGATCGCGGAAACCGCTGTCTCGGATGCGCGACGGCGCAAGCGAAAAACAGGTTCCCATTAAAGGGACACTGAGGAGAAATTGAAGTTGGCTTGTATCGATAGAATACCAGCTCCTGATCTCAAAAACGCCGCTCTTACTGAATGCAAAGCTCTTGTAAGGTAGAAAATAGCAAGAACCAAAATACAGGTATCGCCACCACAGGCCAATCTCGCAAGTACAAGCGTGGTGACGTCGTAGGACAAGAGACGCCACCTTGGAGGAATTTTCCTTCCTACATGTGGTGCGAATCTCAGAAGCTGACAAAGAAAGATTGCACGGTTCAATATTGAAGTAAATTTTGTTTTAAAACCGATAGTGTACTTTTATCAAACAAAGAAGGCAGACAAAAGGTAACCTGAATGTTGGAAGCCAAGAAAACCAATGCTTGGCGGCACCGCAGGCGGCCAGGAGAGTTTCGATTTGTTAATGCGCTTCGCGTCTATGAGTTTTGCGTGCCCCGTAGTTTTGTTTTTGACGCGCCTCGATTTACAAGCGCCGAACAGCAGGGGAACTCCAAGTGCCGCTTCAAGTGCTAGTTAACCTTTGAAGGAGCCTATTAAGGCTTGTCAGTTGATGGCCACGGTCGATGAAAAACTATGATGGCACGATGGTCGGTAATCGTACAAGGCAGCACTTGTGTCTTCGCACGCTTGCCCGTCGAAACATTCCCGGCTGTGCCGGTCAACTTCAAACTACGCAACGGAAATCGTTTATTAGGGACGGGAGACAAAGTACAAGGAAGTTCAGAAAAATTGCTGAAGGCCTAGCTCTGTTAGGCCAGGATATACGAAGCGAAAGCGCGGCGATTTCTGCATCGGAAGAGTGCATTCACTAGATGCGCCTTTATTGATAGTTGCTACTTGAGCCGTCGTGGCGGAGTGGTAGCGTCTCCGCCTCAAACGCTAAATGCCATGGCTCGATTCCCAACCTCGGTATAGGGTTTGTTTTTTATTCAGTGAGTGGGCGGGGGGTTTCAGTGGCTCCCTTAGATGCCGCCACCGAATACGTTGGTTAGCGGTTAAGCGCAGGCTCTGTTAAGGCGCGCTTATGCTCCGGCGTAACACTCGCGCGCGCGCTGCACGGCGACGTCACGTCGGCCAAAGCGAGACCCTCTATACTGCATTTGACCGCCGACGCGTTCGGCGGCTTCGGCGCACTCTGACCGCACTGGCGGGGAGACTTGGAGCATCATCTCTATTGCGCGTCGAGTGCGCCAACCGCCGCCGGCCCAGCCAGACTGATATGGCTCCGCGGCGAGGTGCGCGTTGTGACGTAATTCAATAACTTCGGAAGTTGGACGGACGTGTTCTTTTCGAGCTCTCGGCTAATTTGATCCATTCATGGTACAAATCTGAAGGTACATGCAAGTGGGCGAGAGAGCCCGATCCAGTGGACCCGTTGGATCTAGCGGAAGCCGTTGAAGCATCGTGCGTCAGCTTTAGTTTCAAGGCGCCCACTTTAAACGCGACCGCCCTTGAGCACCTATCCGTTCTTTGTGGCAATAAACTAAATAAATAACTTGGCCCTTGCAACCGTGGGAGACCGCGACGCCGCCTGCTGCCCCGTGCAACCGCGCCGTTCAAGGAATCCCATTCCGTTGGCCCCAAAGCCCCGGCCAGCCTCCGATGGGCGCAACGCGCCGACCTTGTCCTGGCGCCTCGCGACTCCCCGCACTGGGATTATGATATTTAGTTTGCAACGGCTGCTCACTGAGGAAGGGGGAAGCGACCCGCCGGCGCCTAACCTAACCGTGCTCCCTCAAAAGCATCGCACGCTCGGTGGGGCTGAGGTCGCTGAAATGCAGGCCGGAGATTTTGCGAGAACTACGTCGTCGGGGTCGGGAACGGGATCCATCGCAACGCTGGCAAGACGCCGGTGCAAAGGTGCAAACGTAAACAGAGTGACGGTAGCGACCCCCGATAGATGCCTTCGACAAGCGGCGGCGGTAGCTTTCATTTCGGCAGCTGCTAGACCGCACCGCTAGCCGCCAGAAATCACGGTCTCCGTTTACGTCACGTTTCACGTCACTCCGTCCTGTGACGTCATAAGAGTTCTCCGTGTCGTCATAAGAGTTCTCGAGTTTGAATCGGGGCGGCGGGAAAAACTTTTTCAACTTCGAATCCAAATTGCTTTGAAATAAATGCATCTTTCGCTGCCGGACAAGCGGCAACAAAGCCATGAAATGCCGAACTATCAGATTTTGCTAACTAAAAAAATTTGATAGGGTTCTCCTCAGTGTCCCTTTAATCATATTCTCTCCCACTAACCCGACTCTTCGACTCGATCCGGTTTTCATGCTATCTGCCAACGGGGTCGAGCGAGTCAACCCACCCTCTGCAGCGGAGTTGACTGGACTCGCTCCCTCGACTCCCGGACCCGACTCTGTGGTGTTTACATGAACCCAGTAACCGGTTTTCAACTCGACTCCTGAACTCAACACCGTTATGTAAACGTCGGATACATTTTTATTTAAATTCCTTTCGCTCGCCCCACCAAGTGTAGTATCCGTTCACTCCCGCTAGGCGCTGCCACGGAGAACAAACAACGAAAAATCTAGTTCCCCGTATGGGAAGTGCCTGGACAGTGGACAACAGACTGTGATAAATACACAGCACACTAGCGTGATTGGGCACAAAATTTTATTTCGTCATGTTTCGTCAGGGGGATCAAGGGGGGACATGAAACAGAACATGAACATGTATGATGAATAAAATTTGAGAAAAAACTAAAGACGCAATGAGGAATAACGAAATTTATGATTGCCTTTTTTTGCTTGCCATTTTAGACGATTGCCTTCAAATGTGCTTTTTTTAGGTATTTGCTCTCATCTAACATGATACTGCTTGCAACGACTCCACGCAGAAGGCAATGATATCCGTTTTTCAGCGAGATTTTTATCCACCTGCAAAAGAAAGCAGTTATTCCTTCACGACATTTATCAAATGGTGTTACCGAAAGCTACGCGATATTCGGATAAACAATGGCCCCTGTCATATTTTTCCTCACTTCAATCTGGGCATATTTGGGAATCACCCATTAAAGTAGTGTTGTACTTGCAGTGCATATCAGACTTGTCGAGCTATTTTTTGTTATTTACCACACACGAAACACTCAATTTCTGGTATGCACTTTGTTTCCTCGCACTAAATCACCTTAGTGCTGTAGTGCCCATGTATAGGTATACCTATTCAAATATCTTGCTTTCTGGCTCCGCCTGTCCATGATGCTCTTGCGTCTTGTTTGATGCGTACATTTTATTCCCAGAGTTCTTTGCAACCGTATGGTTGTGATTACCTAGATGCTAATGAGTAATTGCGGGCTCTATCTCCTCAGCCCCACGACCGCGAAAGAGCCTGACACTCACCTATGAGCCCGTGTTCGCCCACTAATAGCCAGCCCTTCCTAAATAAAAACGCACCCATTCATTCATGAGGCTCTTACCATCGTGAAGTGGCATCCATGAACAGTTAAGCCCCATGCCGTGAACTTCTCCACATGTAGCCCCAGCCTAACCATACCCTTCCCCGAAGCGCACCTAGAAGGTTTCGTGCATATTCGACGGCCCACCGTCGACGTCACAGTCAGGTTTTCCAGAGACGTGGATGACTAGTACACAAGTAGGCGACGTTCCAACACCAGTGGTGATTGCGGCGCCAGAGCAACCAACAGCAGCCGAGGTAGCTGCTCGCGGATGCTGCGTTGAGCAACGCGGGCGGTCACCTGTAAGAAGCAACCAGGACACACAGTAAATGCCAAAATGGCGCTATGAGCTGCTTTCAGCCGCCACCGATGGGGCGATATAAGTTTTTACTGAGTGAAATGGTGTCGTGGCTTTCTGTTAGATACAACAATAACGTAAAATAAAATATTCACTGGGCAACGCAATTTGTGCCTTCTTGCTACGAACGAAGAGAACGATTGTTATAACATGTTCGTGAAACGGAGGGGCCTGCGCTAATAGACACCTTTAGCATACCGTGTACCGTGTTACCGTTACCGGAGTACCGGGAGCCTGCCCAGCGCCAGTGTACACGCACGCGCTGATTGGTCCCGATGCTTCAAGCTCGTGTGCAGCTGCTGGGTACCTGGCGCCATCTGGCGCCGTCAAGGCGATTTGCGCATGCGCATTGGCGGCATGCGGGCTCCCGGTACTCCAGTACCGGTAACGGTAACACGGTACACGGTATATGCTAAAGGTGTCTACTATCGACTCCCCCACCGGCCGATGGACGCTGAAGGGGCTGGTCAGCGCTTTAACCATGCAGTTCTTTCTTTGCCTGTCATCAGGTCGCCGTTCGTTTCATTATACTGCCATCGCCAGTCTGGTTCAACAAGAGACAGAGCGGTGACGTACTCTCAATCCTTATTTTGTGGCAGCGCTGTTTATAATTCCTATTGTCGTTGTTAAAAGATTTTCATTATGACAGCAGATATTTGCGGTAAAGTAAAACACGAGGAAAATGTCTAAAAAGCTGTGTGGGGAGCGCCTGCTAGAGAAATGACTACGCGTCGGCACGCTACGGCACGCTTGGGAGAGGGTGAACGTACAAGTACAGGTCATACTACTCTCATGGCAAGCACTGAAGGAACTAAAGGATGCATTGGTCTATTATCGTGCTTATAACCCGGCAAATGGTGAAGCAAAATGCGTCCCTTGAAATATGACGTCACGGCCGGAAATGTCCCATGATTGCCTTTTCTCAATTTCGCCCCCGAGGTCGTATGCGGTGGTGTGCTAGCTCCATTAGGAAACATTAGGGAAAACATTAGGGAAATCAGGATGGATGTACGGTCGATAGCGATCTCTGAAACAAAGCTACTGTGGAGAACGGACCGCCGGATTTAGATAGCTCTTCGGATGCGTAAGCTCGATCTTTGATTGGCCGGCACTAGGCTGTTATAGCCAGTCACGAAAGCCATAAAATGGGCCAATCAGAAATCGATCATGTTAATTTGGAAAGCATCGTGAATACGACCTGGTAATATGCATGTGAAAGTAATCAAACTTGAAGAGATTTTCTTGTTGAGCGGCATAGGTTCACTATTGATCGTCCGCGGAAGAAACATTCATAACCGAGTAGCGAACAATATAGAAGTGTGGCGCTACAGAATTATCAGGCGTCATCAAGCCTGGTGCCTGATAAGAAGAAAAAGGTTTGTTCCAGAATGGGAAAAGCGAATTGGGAATGTCAGGCGTGCTAGTTGCAGTGTGTAAATGCTGCGACAATACTGAACTGCAGAACCCAAATCAACAAGGATGAAGACAATTAAGGTTTTAATTTCTTTGCTTAGTATCTTTTTTGCTTTTTTACATTTACTTTCGAGCTCTTTGGGGCGCAGCTGTCTCAACTTCTTGAAGGTAAGCATTTTTTGTACATATATGCCTGGTTAGGAAAACAAACAAAAAACTACAAGACAATCATGAAGCGTGACGCATGTGAGCTGCGATAGCACCTTAATTTGCCCTCGATGACTACTTTTATGGTTTAACTCGACTGAACGCTTTTACCCTAAGCTGAAGCTTCATCCATGATGTACCAAATAGGTGTCACTAGTCGGTACATCACTGCGGGTGGTACAGCGGAAAACGGACGAAAGACGAAGTAGATGACACGGACGAGCGCTAACTAACAAATGAAAGTTTATTGAAAAAGACGTGAATAATATACACTCACTCTACAACTATAGGAGCCCATGCGCTTCCCCAAAGAAACAGATTTCGTTACTGATGGGAATCCAGATACATAATTTCGCAGACATGGGTAAGTACAGAAGCAGTGCTCACGCACGTGTTGCTTTTCTTTGGAATATGATATGCCACACGAATGCCTTCTGGTAACTGATCTTTATGGCTATACAGAACTTTGGTTTTATTAAAGCGAGGAGTGCATGCAATTTCGCTCGAAGAACTGGGATTGTTAAGACAACGATCTCTTTATGTACTCGAGGAGCTGTAATTGTTAAGGCAACAATCTAATGTAAAGGAGCCGGAGTTCCCGGGTTTGATCCCGGCCACAGCGGCCGCGTTTCGATGAAGGCGAAACGCAGAGGCGCCCGTGTGCTGTGCGATGTCAGTGCACATTAAAGATCCCCAGGTGGTCGAAATTATTCCGGAGCCCTCCACTACGGCACCTCTTTCCATATTTTTCTTTCAGTCCATCCTTCCTCCCTCTCATAACGCGCGGTTCGGGTGTCCACCGAAATGTGAGACAATTACTGCGCCATTTCCTTCCTCCCCCCCCCCCCCAAAAAAAAAAAAGCCAAAGCCAATGTAATGACAGATTAGGAGGAGGAGCAAGGGACAGATTAGAAGGTTTTCTCGTGTCTAAGGCTTTGGTATGTACCATTGGAATCATGAATCGTTGCGCATTGAAACTACGCCTATAACTACCAGCAGGTCGTGGGAGGCACCATCATATCTTTATATATATATATGACCTACGTCATGGGACTGACCGCAACGTTGAACCGCCACATTTAAAACTCGCAGCTCCAGACCGTTTAGTAACCCACAAAGTAAATACCGAACATAAGTAAATAAGGAGGGAGCTCTTTTCTCGAATAGTTTCGCAAGAAGCTCTTTCGCTGCTTCCACATTTGAACTGAGGGCTGGCCCTTTGTGACGATGCGTCTCGCGATTCGTTATATTCATTCTTCACAATTCGTCATCTTCTGCCGTCTTCGGCACCGGTCAGTGGCACTGCTTGCTTAGTTGTTGTCCATGACTTCACAAGCCCTAACCATCAATACGGAGGGAAGGCGATCAATCTATAACAAGAACGGGCTGAAACTTTGTCCAGTTATGCGCAGGGAACAAGGGTCAGTGCAAAAAAAAGACCAAGGAAGTGCTGGTTAAAGAATCGCGACAGGATTCAGTCTTGGGGTCGTATATACGACGTCCCCTTTGCTGGAGCTAAGTTGTGTAGGAGGGTTAGAAGTGCGACTCCACGTACCTGAGAGAGAAACTCAGCCGCCCTGTCTCCCTCCTTGGGCGTGCCGCTCTTGGCTCGGCTCACCTCGGTCATCGTCAGCTCGTCCACGGAGAGACCCGTCACTCGGGGCCCGGGCCACGTCAGCTGCGGGGGGAATAACGAAACCATGAGCGAAGTCCGATGCGGGTGACAGAGCAGGGCGAACCAAACAACCATGACTATGAAGAACGTTTTGTGCACCTTGTATTGAGAGAGTGGGCGATAAAAACTTCCAGAATGCACACGCGGAACGCAGCGTGAAACTTCTGAAGATATTTCTCAGCGATTGCTCCCACAATGTCTTGCATTCAATTTAGACTATCTTGTTTGACAGCGATAGCTGTTAGACACCAGTCCCTCGCTTTCTCGTCGCCGTTGCTCTCGTCGCCGTCGGCGTAAACGGTGGGTGCGTTAATGTCACTGTCATGTGACCTTATGTCACGGTCAACCTGGGTCCCATAAGCCTACGGGTGGCTCTGTTTGGGACAACGAAGCCTGCCAGTGCAGGGGTGCATCACGTGACCACTTCACCGGTACACCAGGAATATATCCCCCGAAACTAAACGCCTAAAAAGCTATCGCTGAACACAGTGCTACACAGTCGTAACCCTCCTGCGAGTTCTTTTTTTTCTTCGACTACCACCTCTTCGTCCCCCAGATCACGAGGATAACATAGATAACGTACACCCACACAGCTGTGTATACAGTGTACGCTTACAACGACATGGGTGTCCTTTATTATTATTATGCAGGTTATTTTGAACTGGGATTATTACCCAGAAGTGACGGCCCTAAAATTTGGCGTGCGAGCCTTATATGGTGCATTTATACATTAATGAACAGCATAAAGTATTCTGTTCTCCTACACATGATTACGACAGATCATCAGCGCCAGTATTTTATATGTCGGCTTCATGCGACTGCACAGAGACGATTTCCTCCCTTGTTTGTTTGCACCTCGAGAAATAACGTTCGCTGACGCACTGCAGAGACACTGCTTTTTGTTAGAATTGAGATGCGCCTTACTAGCGTGACCAGAATTGTTGTTGCGACGGCAGGAAGAATGGAAAGGAAAGTGCATGAGCCTGCCCACTGGCTCAAGCTGAGCCGCAATCGCTACCACGTGCACATAGTAGGACAGTTAAAAAAGATGAGAGGAAAGATTGAAATAAAGGACGCGCGTCGCAACAACCGCGTCATCTGAAGCGACGACGATGGTTTAGCAACAGATACCCAGGAGCCCTCGCCACATGTGGGAGAGCCCCAAGATCCCAGCACCGTAAGGCCAGAAAGCCACCATCCGCCCGGCGTGACCAGAGCCTTCGATGCGCTCATTTATATTAGTCTCGCTCAAACCACACTGCGACGTTACTTGTGGCGTTATTAAGAAGACTTCGTGAGAGAAATTTCAAGCGGTAGACATCGTGATACCATCAGTGCCTTGTGTTGGCAATGCTGGTTTACCTCTAATTGCATGGACCGCTCAAAACATTCTGAGGGCACTTAAGTCTGCTTACGTGGAGGAATGCGAAAGTATGTGTTTTGACGGAAGGAAAGGTTTTTGAGGAAAGGGAAGGACGCAGTAGCTCCCAGATCTCGACATCTCGATGGACACCTCAACCGCGCCTGAAAGCATGCATCTGAAGGTGCATATGTCATTTGTCCAAACCCCTCTCGCAAGTCTCAGAAAGCATGCAATTGAAGGGTGCATATGTCATTGGGCCGAACCTCTGTCGCAAGCTAGCCTCCAACTTGACCAAAACATGTAAGCTATATGCAAGGAGAAATGCTGTGACACCACCCAGAATGCCGTACGACGAACGGTTGCTCAAAATTCAAAGGTCAACTGGTGCGACACCGTAGTTTACCACGTATGGTAAGGCCTGTAGCCACACTTGCCCTATGGCTCAGTTGAAGGTAAACCGGCTCGACTTTACCTAGCGTAGTGAAGCTTTCGCTTCAAAAGCTCTAAACACGAATGAAGGTGCCTGAGATGGCATGCGAGACACTGTTCCTACAAGTTGGATATTTCTGGTGACCGCTGGCAGAGTCAGCGACGGTTTGCTCCATGCCTTCGCCTTTAATCATAATGCTAACATGGACCACCGCCGACGGTCAACCGGTCGTATCATACAGCAGCGACCAAAACTAACACTACTCTCTTTGTTTCCGTGGACCCATACTTTAAAAACGTGGCCCAGAGGAAGATTTCCAGCTGCAACCGTTCATACGTCGCAGAAATGCTAGGAAGTGTCAACATTACATTTGACTCCCAAATACTTAATTCGCTAAAGACGTGCACTCGGTTGTAGGAGTAAGGTGTTTTCCTGAAGCGAACCACGAAAAAGTGCTTTGCGCATTTCAAAACAAACCTTATACCAAGTAAACTTGCGTCAACTATAGAATACGAGGGAAAAGTGTAGGCTCTGGACGCAGCATAAGTTTCGTTGCCTCTTGTGAACTAAGAAAGCTTCAGCAATACTTCAGATGCTGCGCGACAGTAAAAACCCTTGCTTTTTTAATTTATGGTTCTTTCACATACTTAACTGTAATTGCGACGAACGCATCATTCCACATCCGCCAATTCGGTCAAGCCCTAGTACAAAGTTCACACTTCCAAGCATTCCTTTGGTGCACAAAGAGATGCTTCGGAAACTAGCATAGAGGATAGAGCTTTCTTTTTTTCTCTAGGCAATGCTGAGAACATCTTGGACCGAGCTGGATTGTTATCCTGCACCGTGTCCTCTAAACAGTCATCCACAGCCGACTAGTCTAGAGCCTTGCTCATTCCTCCACCGTCAACAATCATAAAAATGGTATAGACTTTTATGGACTTCTTATGGACTCTATTGCCTTCCTATAGATTTTGCGTTGTGTTTTTTGTGTTGGGTTTTATGGCACCCAGATTTTTCCTTTTCTCTGTTTATAGCCCATATGATGTCTATAGACACGTCTACCAAAAGCGTACGGCCGTAAATCTAACATTATCTATAGAATACGTACAGGATTTGTATTGTCTCTAGAATGTTGTATAGGATTTGTATATAGAAATTCTTTAGACTTTATTGACAAAAGTCTAGGGTTTTGTAATTTTTTTTCAAATGAATGCACCAACTAGTACAACAGCAAACTTTAACAGAGTCCTCACATTCGCCGTAGCCTTGACGTTGGCTTCGAAGAACACCGGCGATGTGGCGAAGGGCAGAGCCAGCCGCGCCATGCCGTCCAGCGGAAGCTTGAGGCGCAACTGGGATCCGCAGGTGCCGGCGCTCTCGGCGTGCGCGCGTGAGAGCCCGGACACCAGGCCCCAGCACAGCAGGGATCCCTTGTTCCTGCGGCCGGAGGACTGGGCCTGCAGCAGCCACGGGTCCGGCAGCAGGGTGCCCAGCCGCTGGCTGACCTCCGCCAACTGCTGCATCACTGCCTCGCTGCAGACCGGTTCATCTGTATGGTGGTACAAGCGGAGGTAGGAGCAATGCTATGCGGTCGGTGCTCATACATAATAATAATAATTGGTTTTGGGGGAAAGGAAATGGCGCAGTATCTGTCTCATATATCGTTGGACACCTGAACCGCGCCGTAAGGGAAGGGATAAAGGAGGGAGTGAAAGAAGAAAGGAAGAAGAGGTGCCGTAGTGGAGGGCTCCGGAATAATTTCGACCACCTGGGGATCTTTAACGTGCACTGACATCGCACAGCACACGGGCGCCTTAGCGTTTTTCCTCCATAAAAACGCAGCCGCCGCGGTCGGGTTCGAACCCGGGAACTCCGGATCTTTTCAACGTTTGCAACTTGAACGAACGCATTTGTGGTCTGGCCTCTGCCGCATATATACCCACCAATTCTGGACAAAAGCATTTTTGAGCGGGAAGGCATTTATAAACGCAATTTTTTAATATGTAAGATTTCACTATAACAATCAATATATCCGCAGATAACCATATGGCAGCCTTGTGTATTTTTTTTCTGTTAACATTCTTGCTGTTGTCAAAAGCTTTTTTCATTGGTTGTCTATGGCAGTCTTAGCAGTTGGATGCGATCGATGGCAACACTTAAAGAGAATGGCTTTGCTACATATCAGAAGAATGGACTATTACCTTCAGTATTTCCATAACAGTGTCTTACAATTTTCAAATTTTCAAAATTTTGTCCGAGAATGTTGGGCATGTGCACTTAAAGCTGAAGCTGTAGTATTTCCGTATATGAGATTTAATGCTCCAAAGCTGTCCATGCGCTGCGAGATACGCCGTAGTGGAGGCTTCAGATTAATTCCGACTACCTGCTGTTCTTTAACCCTGTAACTCCAAGGCATTGAAAACGTCGGATAAATGTTATGAATTTGCAGGTCCCTCCTTCACAGAAGTGCAGACGAACTGCAAGATTTTTCAAGGGAGAAATGACTACAGCATAACTATTTTATGCACTTTTGATAATTTCCGAATGCAGAAGGTCGATAAAACTGCGCGCAAATACCCAGGCGCATACAGTAAATCGGGGGCGAAATTTAAAACTTCTCCATACTCGGCAAATGCAGCATTACCGACACAAATTTCGGACTGTTCTGCCACATTGGTCCGCTTTCGGAGGAATTTATCTTTCAGCAGACATCCTCTATCTCTGGCAGCTTACACATTGGCCTGGCGTTGGCATATATGTTGGAGAAGAGCGTTACTTCAAATACGTATACTAGCAGTCCACGCTCTGATGAAAAATATTTACATTTTAATGTGAAAGCATTTCTTGGTTCATGAGTGGCGTGTGCAGGACCTGTCGGCAGAGCGCGTCCGCACATCATTCATCCATTATAGGGGCAATGAATAGAATAGTTGATTAAATAATTATGTAGTTAGCAGGAATTCATGATTCAGTAATGGATATGATTATCACTGTAATTAGTTGAATCGGCTGGATTAATTAGTTAAATAGTGAATTACTTCACACATTCGTCCTCGCCAATATAATCGAATTGATGAATAATTTAGTTACGGAATTAGTTTATTAACGAATTGAATTCGTATTTCTTCTATTGCGCGAATGTGACATTCGGCACAAGAGAGTCATATGTACATGTACAGATGTACAGTACAGGCCGCTGTCGGCTATAAGTGCCAACAAGGCCCGGTGTTGGAGCCCATGGGTCCTGATTCGTGTGTTTGGCGGTCGGCTAGGGTACATGGTAACCCTGACTGCCGAGGTGTCACTGGCCTGCCTCCCGAAGTCTGGGGCAAGTTAGCATAAAGTTAGGTAACGTCGCCTCTGTATCAGAAGCGGGGCAAGATGGGCAGCTTCAGAAGCGGGGGAAGGAGGGGGGGGGGGGGGCAGAGTACTTTCGTGTGCTTACTAGACGCTCTAGCAACGGGACCCACGTCTTCGAATGTCGTAGAACCGAAGTCAGAGCGAAAACACGACGAGTTAGAAACGGCAAAGGCATAAAGAAACGAACACGCAGCAGCATAATCGGCAGCAGTTGAGAGAAATGCTTTCGCATTACTGCACCTAAGCAGGCTTAAGTGCACCTCCAGAGTTTTTAAAGCTCTCTATCACATTTGATGCGACGGGCGGTACGGGGTTAAGGTATTCATGGTCATAAATTCGTCTTTGACTGCATGCAGGACAAGCATCAATGTGGCTACAGAAACAGCCATAGAATCTATTTTGACAAAAACCAAAAGTTGTATGCACTTTTTCCCAGCACCCGGCCCTTTTACTAAGCTCGACAAATAAACGGGCAGAAACGTGGAGGCTAACGAAAAGAGTTCAGCTCAAGTTAAGGACAACGCAGCGAGCCATGGAAAGAAAAATGATAGGTGTAACGTTAAGAGACCGGAAGTGGGCAGAGTGGGTGAGGGAACAAACGCGGGTTAATGACATCCTAGTCGAAATCAAGAGGAAAGAAATGGGCTTGGGCAGGGCATGTAATGCGAAGGCAAGATAACCGCTGGTCCTTGAGGGTAACGCAGTGGATTCCAAGAGAAGGCAAGCGTAGCGGGGGGCGGCAGAAATATAGGTGGGCGGATGAGATTAAGAAGTTTGCGAGGCATAGGGTGGACGCAACTGGAAAAGGACAGGGTTAATTGGAGAGGCATGGGAGAGGCCTTTGCCCTGCAGTGGGAGTAGTTAGGCTGATGATGATGATGATGATGGATGATGATGATGATGTATATACGTGTGAAAAGTCTTTGTCCAGAGTCGCCTGCGCTGCAGGGCGCTTCATGGCCTCGCGCGCATCACCAACTTGTCAGCGTGATACGGAAGCTCACAGAAAGAATAAATGTGGAATGAAAGAAAGCAAGCTGGCACTAACAACGCGAAACGAGACCCACGCCTGCCTCTTGAATCGCGCAGAAAGGATAATGAGAAATAAAGGAGAGAAAAGAGACAGAACTGTTTCTCATCTGCAAGGACAGCACAGTAAAGATAGAAGCGATATTCAAGGTCCGCTGCTTCCGCAGCTGACAATGAAGCTGCTCTGTTGGGCCGAGCGCTGAAAGCAGAACCAAAGCCTGCAGAAGAAGAAAAAAATACTAACTGAAGAGTAGATGGCGTTGTGAGAGACCATGTATCCAGAGTCTTTGTGCCGCAAGCTTTAGCTGTTGTGTTTTTCGTGATACATTTTTTTTATCTGCATGATTGCATTTAGCGCGTGCAGCGCAGCAGAAAAGACAGAGAGGGCCCTCTTTTTCTTTAGTGCGTATCGCGCCGACGGTGTACAATAAACAATTTATTTTTTTTCCGCGTGGCCACACTGCCTATTTGCTGACGACAGTTCCCTTGCGAAGCATTAAACAGGAACAGGATTATCTGTAGAGACGTGTGTCGCAGTGTCTTTGAGGCACATGCGAAAATGTGCTGTGTGCGCGCCCATTTTTGTTTTTGAATCTGTTTGAACCGCCTCATACTTTTTTACTTCGAAGTCAGTTCACAGAGGGGTTACAGTCAGTATTCCAGAAATCAGATGTGTGATTTTTGGCGAGGTGTACTGCCATGGGAAGAGAATACAATATTAGCAGCCACAAGCTGTGCCCAAAGACTGATTTGCGGGAAAACGTGGCTACCAGGGCGAATTAAAAAAGAACAAACTAAAGGGGACACACAAGCTTCGCTTTAAGGGTATGATGTGATAATTAACGTTAATTGATTAATGCCTATATATGCAGAATTGGTCATTCTCGACTATACCTTAATAGATGGTTAAAGGACGTAGCCTCTGCGCCGCACGGAGGCACAGGCTCTCTCGGACTGTGACCACCGAGCCACTGTTACCAAGCTGGCGTCGAGAGTTCAGCAAGAAGCGAGTTGTTCTAATTTACAGCGCGCCGTTTCTGAAGTTTATTCTAGTTTGTGCCATAATAAGGATGTTGTCGCTGCGCTTTTGTTATCGCGATCGTAGTGGACACTACTGGACATCCCTTGGAAGCCGGTAGGCCTGCAGCGGCCGCATATAGAAAACACTTCTACACGAATGACGCCAGCAGCCCGGCTACCGCGCTGCACTCGGCCGCCAGCGACGATTCTTCGGTTACCGATTCCAGTCCTGAGCAAAGAGTCGAAAAGAAGGCTGAGCAGAGGCGAAGTCTCTTCCTCGGATGAGTGAGTCTACAATCATACCGGGCTGAGCTCCCCCGCCACGCGCAGTCCTTTCTGAGCCAGGGGCTCCCTCGAACAATCTCAACCAGCTCAACAGGCAGAGGATTTCTCTCTCTCTCTCTTCACTTTGACATCCTTGCCTCCACCTTTCTTCAAATCGCTTTTTGCTAACTTCCACCGCCATCTGATGAGCAAGTCACGCAGAATGGCGGGAGATTTGAACCACCACATCAGGACAACAAGTTACTTAAAACGTCTTTGGCGCGAATGAATTCAGTTCTTCTGCGAAAAGCGCCCACGAAATGTGAGCCCACATGCTAACGCATTCCCAACTCATCAACGCTGGTGACTGTCCGTGAATTCTTTATTCAGGGCGTCGCACCTGCGCGGTAGGCTATTTAATTCCACTTATGTCTCCCTAACCTACCCCCAGTTCAGGGTGGAAACCGGTACCTTCTTCTGGTTAGCCTCCTCGACCCAAATTTCTTTTTCCTCTGGCTCCCTCTCTCTCAAACGATTTGCGACACATTCTCAGAGAGAACGCCCACCTCGCACACAAATACTGCATGGGAGAATACGAACCCGACCACGGCGGCCGCGTTTCGATGGAGGCAAAACGCTAAGGCGCCAGTGTGCTGTGCGATGTCAGTGCACGTTAAAAATCCCCAGGTGGTCGAAATTATTCCGGAGCCCTCCACTACGGCACCCCTTTCTTCCTTTCTTCTTTCAGTCCCTCCTTTAGCTCCTTCCCTTACGGCGCGGTTCAGGTGTCCAACGATAAACGGGACAGATACTGCGCCATTTCCTTTCCCCCAAAACCAATTATTATTATTATTATTATTATTATTATTATTATTATTATTATTATTATTATTATTATTATTATTATTAGAATACGAATTCGTAAGGAACCCCTGTCATATTACGTTTCGATAAGTTACGGCCAGCTACTGTTCCGGGCTGGAAACGAGTGCCGCAGCTTTCTTGGACAGCCTAGGCGATCAGCCGGAGGAGTACCGAGTATAGGCAGCTGAAAGAGGAGCTGACAATGGCATCGCGTGTCACCGTTGCGTGGGATCAAGTAGACAAAGCTGTAATTCCAAGCTCCTTTCCATACACTGAAATCTTATATGCCTCCGTTTCCGGAGCCTCCGTAGATGCCTTGCCCCTCTGAAAGCTGGGGTGAGCTCGGCTTTGCAACAGTTGTGCAAAACCTTCCGCTACCTGCGGAGTTGAGATCATCAAAGGCACAGTCGGCGAAAAGAAATCAGCGAAGCTGTCTTACAGTGGTGAATGAAATATCATTGTTAAATTGCTTCAGAACGCGTGTTCGGCATCATGCAACGCGTAGATAGCCCTGAAAGCGTTATTGCTGTTATAACGTAGATTTTGAACATTCTATAGCAGTATATAGCCGACGAAATCGAATGAGATGACGTTTAAATAGGCGCCGGGGACTTATCTGACCAAAGATAATGGACAGGGAGCTATGCAATTCCGTTTTTTTTTACTTCCGTATTCACTGTGTACGGTTCGTTTGGAACCACCCGAATATAGGAGGCTGATTATTTTCTGGTTAGGGTCCGGAAATTCGCATCATAGATGTTTCACTGCCGTAGGTAGTAAGCATGCGTACAGGGTGCGTCAGAAGTTCCCATGCTGTAGAGTATTCTTTTGAGCAGTATATTCTGGTACCTAAGATGCGTATGAAGCTACGAAGGCGAAAATGGTACATCTTTAATACCCCTTACAGAGACTTTGAGTTTGAGGGGTGCCGCAGATGCTCCACTAAGCGGCTCAGTATCTAGACCCTATAGCCTCGGACTTGTGATGCATCCTGCACATACTTAGACACCAGTAGGGCTGGCCGAGAATCGTTCGCTGCCTCAGTGTTTGTAACAGCTGTTGTCCTATTATCGTTTTACGTCTGTACTTAGCTTGCTTGATCCACTGAAAGCGCGCGAGCGTCACAGCGAGGGATGCTTTCGGCATGTGACGTACCATTCACTATACAGACTATTGGCGTATAGGAGCCGCCGCGGTGGCTCAGTGCGTATGGCGCTCGGCTGCGGACCCGAAAGACGCGGGTTCGATAGTGGTCGCGGCGGTCGAAATTCGATGGAGCCTGTGAAGAAGTTTAGTGTTAAACTATGTTGTCCAACAACACAACTAAATTGTGATCGCTATAAATCTAAACATGGGGCGAGCCACTAGGCCACAACTCTTCCTGCGCTGCATCATTCCACGAAAGAGTTGAGAAGTGACAAAATATAACTGCCGCTAGTGGCTTGCATTCGGGAGCTGTATTGGCTAGGATTTTTAAAGAGGTGGTCAGAGAGCCTGTAGGTCAAAGCGTGTTTTCTGACGGCGCATTGGCAGCAGGAGGAAAGGGGGGGGGGCTCAACGAAAGGCGACGATTATTCCTGGAAGACAGAGAGGCAGCTAGTTATTTAGCTAATTTAAGCTATTAATGCGATATCGCTAAGGGTCCCGTTGACGAGGATTGCGAATAAATTCAAGGCAAGTGCTGCCTGTCCCCTGTGGCGCTGCGCATAAGCTCATAGGTCGAGGGATCGAAAACCTTCTGAAGAACTACCTGCACTGCCTCACTGCACTGCACTACCAGAACTACCTGCGAGAAGAGCAACCCGGGTTTCAGAAGCCACACCGGTGGCTGTTTGAAACAGCCACCTGCTCGGGACTGTGGCGCATGGATCAAGCCCTTCACGACTACGCCAGTAGTGGCGTGAGGACTCCTCGTGATCCGTGAGTCCATGAGTCTGTGAAAGAGAGGGGGTACTTGCGTGGGGAGGATCTGTAATTCTGTCGCATTGTATCCGTGCGGGCAGGTTAAGCTGCGTCCAAGTCTCTATTTAGCTACTGTGTGAACGTCATCGAACCATAGGGCGCGGACGCAGGCCAGTGTGTTGATACGTGTGATAGTGCTCAAACAGAACAGCGAGTAAAGTTGAGCGCACAAAACTACTTTTCAACCCTTTGTATGTTCTTCGTTCATGTAATAATGAAATACGAGACACGCTTTTATGATCGACAAAGGCAAGCAACAAGTGCGACAGGACAAACAGCGTAGACAGGAAGCCTTTCGCTCTGTCTACTCCCTTCATCCTGTCTTAGCTGCACTGTGTCGTCTGCGTTCAACGCATAATGACTAGCTCAACAAAGTACACTTTCGCATTTAGAATCTATGATCAAAGTCTCTTTTTTTGGTGCATTGGTGCATTAAACGGCGCATGTATCGATCGCATCATGGAATACTTCGACCGGTAATCATGGCAGGATTCGGGAAGCCATTTTCTCTGTTTCCGTCTCTGTCTTTTTCTCCCCCCTCACTTTGTCTTAGCTGCACTGTGTCTTTAGCGTTCAACATAAGCTGACTAGCTCAACAATGTACACTTTTACGTTATGGATCTATGGCCAAAGTGTAATTTTCGGGTAGAGTGAAAACAAGAGTTAATTAAACGGCGCATGCATTGCGCAACTGGCAAAGGACAACGTTAATTGGAGAGACGTGGAAGAGGCCTTTGCCCTGAAGTGGGCGTAGTAAGGCTGATGACGATGATCGGGCGTATCATGAAACACTTCGACTCTTAATCACGGCAGGATTCTGGAGACAACAGATGTGTAATTATGATCAAAGGGTTCAAAACTATTGAAACGTCGTTTGCAACCACTGCTTGTGGCAATGTAGACCTACTAGAGCCTTTCATCTTCGCGAGACACTGCCATGTAGCCTGTGGTTCAAAAGGGGAATGACGTAATACAGCGCAGCCGGTCGTTTGTACCCAAAGGCTACCAATCAGCAGCTCGTTTACGTGGGGAGTTCAGGATGCGCCACAGGCGGGTATGCGTTGTGCCCATGCGAAAGGGAGGAGAGCAGAAAAAGGCTGCTACACTGGTTTCCTGCATCGATTGTACTGAGCCGTCGGCTCGCGACCACGGCACGTCGTCTCTCCAGCCGCCCAATCCTTTGTTTACCTTCCGGGATACTTCCGGTTTATTTGCTTCCGTCCGCAATGCGGGTAATTTGACCCCAGCATAACCAGAAAATCCCCCTCTTTACGAACACATGCACAAAACAAAAAAGATAAAGAGGAGGAGGGAAAGGCAGGGATATTAACCAGAAAGGGGTTCCGATTGGCTACCCTGCACTGGGGAAGAAGAATTAGGGGACTAAAAGGAGGAAGAGAGAAGGGGAAAAAGGCATAACACACACACACACACACGCACAACGCTGTCACAATTTGTCACTCAATCCAGTCGCTCTCAAGTAGGCAAAGAGTGCCTTGTATGCCTTGAGGACAGTCGACTGCTGTGGCCACAAAAAAAAAAATACCTCGTCGCTGCTATAGCTCCCGGCACAGTTAGAGTAGCGAACGTTGCCTACGCAACGACTAGGTGACGAGCATGAATCTGTAACGTGCATATTCTCAGTTGGAGTGTTCGTAGATACATTCTGTATAGGAAGGTGTAAAAAAGGCGTAAGCTGCCTTCAAGTTTACTCTCTTTTAACACTAGAGGACAGCTTACTCCCTTTTTACTCCCTTATAGGGGACTATTAGTGTTTATAGTGTATGTACCGAATTTTACTTCGTACAAGCCGCACTTGTTTTCTTACGACATTTCTGCCCATGATTCGCCGAATTGAGCAACTTACATACAGCTAGTTACAACTTCTCGCACTGCAGTTTACTACGCGACACACAAGTATTGCTGCCGACGCTATACAGCGGGTAAGGAAGAAATACCGACGTTATACTTGCACTGCCAAGGCGATTCCGGCGATATGGACTTTAACAGCAAGGAGGACGAAGGTGGTGAATTTGGAGTGGCACTTAGATTTTAAACGGCTAACGCTTGTTTATATTGTCTCGTGGAATCATACATATAATGAAGGGCTGTAAAGGACCTTCCTTGAGCGATAAATTTCCGGTTCCTGCGATTTCTGAGTGACAACTATTCCTCTCACCTCGACCACCGAATGTGTCAGGCTTGTCCTGAAATTTTGGACACAACCTTTAATTGTTCCGCGCGGATGACACCTTGCGGCAGGCATTGTTATTAGGCGCTAAAAACTCACCAGCCTCTGCCAGCTGCATGCGTTACTTGTTTATTACTGAAGCGCTATTTATTTACTACCCTGTTCAACCTTCTGTGTTCAGGGTTTATGAAGTTGCACGCACGTTCATGAAAATCCATGTTCATGAAGTTGGAACTGAAGACTTGCGCGCGAACCATTCTTTCTTTACCCAGTTGTTTAGTGCAGGTAGTAGAAGGTTTGGCCAGTTTTATACTAAATTAAATCTCAGCAAAACATGGTATTAGAAAGAAGCAAACGATTGTAGCCTAAAGAGAAGAATGGAGAGAATGAAGGATTTAAAATGCCATCACAAAAATTTCACAGCTTTCACGTCCTACTTGTTTAGAAAGTTGCGTTTTACTGACTATCGCTAATTACAATGCTGCTCATCCAGTCGGGCAAATGATAAACCCGGAGCCGAACTTTCTGCAAAGTTTGACAACCCTGCTGAGGTGTTATGAGCTGGAATGAGGGGAACTGCAGCATCGTCGTGGAGGTATCAATATTCGGAAATACTTCCCACTGAATTCCTCGAGAGCTTATTCTTATTGGCGGAAAGACAGCATTGATGGACGATGTTTGAAAATTTTCGGTACGGTGGCGCCATAATTCCAGCGTTATTTTGGTTTTATGCATACAGGAGCACTTGTTTTGACATCATAATTAGATGCATGTTATGAATTTTTTAATGCGGCGAGTTGCGACACGCAACGGCCGTTTAGGAAACTACGTTTATCGCATCGTTCCTGCACGAAAGGCTTAAGGCACACACCAAAGTAGGCTTAGAGTATGTGCGACATTTATGTGCAAAATTTTTGCACAAAAACGCATCTTCATACAATTATCTTCTTATTCGTTTGTGAGGCATTCAAAGGGGTATATCAGATGTGCCCGTTATATCAGGCAGCGCCCTCGCGCCATGCCTATACTGCACGCTTCTACGTACAGGAGGTATAACAAAGCCATTGAGATTCTCGAAATTACCTGGACAGAAAAGAGGCACCGCCGTCTATGCGAATTTCTTAAATAGCACTGCATTCACCATGGGAATACCTGGACGTGGAAATTTGTATATGCATGGGTTGGTTAGTGTCCGGCCGGAAACGAAGGTTCTGCGGCGGAATCATACCTGCTTCGCAATGATCTCCGTTGTGCGGTGATTGCTTTTTTTTTTGCTATCCCGCTTTCAAAAACAAACAAACAACGCAAGTGAATGATGGTCGTTGCGCTTGTATGGAACTACCAAAGAACTTTTAGGAAGTCTGCCTCGAGATGAGTCGTATGGTTATTACTGAAACCACGTTTAATGCCAAAATATAACCAAGCCTAATACGAAGTGCGCACACTTCCCGGTATCCAATGGTGCATTAACGGGTGCAGTGCCCCTTTTTTCTTATAAGTATTTTGAGAAAATAAAGACCTCGCATTCGTTGGAGTTGAGGAGTCTCGACGAACCTCGGTGCCCGGTAGAACTTAGTCCGTTGCTGCTAGCACGGCACTGCGGTTCGATGGCCTCAAATGGCTCTACACAACCCCAAGCGCCAATCATATCCAAAAGATCTGGACGAGAGCATTTTTGAGCGTGAAACCCTTGATGAACGAAATTTTTCTTATAATGCAAGATTTCACAATCAATATATCCGCAGATCACCCTACAGCAGTATTGTTTTTTTTTCTATTCACGTTTTCGTTATCGTCAAAACCGTTCGCCATTAGTTTTCTGTGGCAGTCTTAACTGCTCGATGCGATCGATGGAAACATTTAAAAAAAGTTTTTGCTATGTATAAGAAGAATGGATCATTACCTTCCATATTTCCGCAAGAGTACTTTACAATTTTTCAATTTTAGAAATTTTTGTCCTGGAATGTTGAACATGAAACGCAAGAGAAGGCATTCGGATCGACCAATGCATGGCGCCGAATTATTGGCCTCAGAACGTGTTTTAAATAAAGTGAGCCTGATGGCAGCCTAGGAGTGAGCGAATGTTGCTCTTGACAGCTCAGTGTTCAGAATACAAGGCTCTATCATATGTCATGGATCTCTCCGGTGAACACTCGGACTGAAAGAATGGACTAGGCGACGGGTGTACCCACACAAACGCACATTTAATACACCCTACGTGGCACACACACTAGAAAACAAAACTAACAAAAAGCACAAAGACTATAAATACACACGACCCGGGCACACTGCTACTAGCGTCTACTAATAGTGTTCTACTATTAGCAGTCGGCGTTCGTGCTCACGGTTGGTTCGCTGTGGCTACGGCGTTGTATGGATCCAGTAGGCGGCGTCGAGGCGGCGTTCGGCGTGCTTGGGCTGGCGTCGCTGGCTGCATCGTACATGCAAGCTCCAGGTCCAAGCGCCCGTGGGGATGATGCCGGTGTTGTTGGCTTTGGTGGCGGCGTCGCTGGCTGCGTCGTTTAAGCTCCAGGTCCAAGCGCCCGTGGAGGTGATGCCGATGTTGTTGGCGTCGGGGGCACCACCCGGATGAGTGGCGACAGCGCTGGAGACAACCCTGGCCGTAGCAGGTGGCAGCGTCCTCCGTTGACTCCCCAGAACGGGCTCAGGCACGGCAGGAAGTCCACGATGCGAAGCCGTAGAACGCGAGCTCACCGGAGCAGTAGCCGGCGTCACTCTCTTCCAGCCGATGTGTCCCTGACCCGCCGGAGCCTCCGCTTCTCTGCTGTTCCCCCCGTGCCTCGCTCTCACTCGCCCTTTTATAGCCTCGGTGTTAGTCCACGTGAGCCTTGTCGTCGTCTTCTTCTCTTCTCCACCAATCATCTCTCTCCACCTCACCGAATGCTTCTCCACCAATCATCTCCCTCCACCTCAGCGAATGCTTCTTCTTCCTCTTCTTTATTCTTCGGTTAATTCGCGTCGTCTTCTTCACACCTTTTTCCTTCAAAATTTTATTTAGGCTCCTTAATATATGTGACACATAACAAATTGGACATCTGCAGTGTCGTCGGTCGTTTGAAAGGAACTATGGAATGTTTACTCAGCGGTGAGATAACAAAAAACAATAAATCTGTGTGTCGAGGAGTGCGAAGCAGCTTTTTGCGCAGGAATAACAACTCTCTTGATATTATCAAACGTAGCGGAAAAAGGTTATCCAGACTGACATCAGCCTTCTTTTTCGGTGCTCAAATGGCGCGTAATGTACTTCTTCCGAGATTTGGAGCCATGCCGGCCTCCATGTCGAACATACTCAGACAAAAATTTTGAAAACTTGAAAATTGTAAGACGCCGTTATGGAAATATCGAAGGTAATGGTCTCTTCTTATTATATGTAGCAATATCTTTTAGGGTATTTCCATCGATCGCATCGAACAGTTAGTCTGCCATAGAAAACCAGTATGGAATGCTTTTGATGGTAGCAAAAATGCTAATAAAAAAAACTGCCAAACTGCCGTCTGGTTATAGTGAAATCTTAACTTTTTATGGAGTAAAAACGCTAAGGCGCCCGTGTGCTGTGCGATGTCAGTGCACGTTAAAGATCCCCAGGTGGTCGAAATTATTCCGGAGCCCTCCACTATGGTACCTCTTCTTCCTTTCTTCTTTCACTCCCTCCTTTATCCCTTCCCTTGCGGCGCGGTTCAGGTGCCCAACTATATATGAGACAGATACTGCGTCATTTCCTTTCCCCCAAAACCAATTATTATTATTAACTTATTTGAAAAAAAATGAGTTAATAAATGGTTTCCTGCTCAAAAATGTTTTTGTCCGGAATTATTTGATATGATCGCCCCCCCCCCCCCCCAAACCGAAACCTTAGCTAAAAATTCTTGCACGGACGCGACGCTCTTGCTAATACAACTTTCATTCTTATAATGTAATGGGCGCCAGAAAATGCTACACATGAGGTTCTGCACCCGATACGACTCGGAAATCATACGAAGTAAGTCAGAATATTCAGTCGTAACGAATTTTCACGGCTTTTTAAACCACTTAGCGCATTAGAGATACGTGTTCTGCGGTGCACCAGTCGACGATTTCAGTTTAGTCTATACACCGGGCAGCTTTCAGGATGTACAAAGTGCACCAAGGCTGCGTGGTTCCACACAATTTTTTTTTGCATTTCCAACCTTGGGTGAGCAGTCGGGTTGATTATGAACTTTGGGTAAGGAAATGGAATGACTAATTTTCATTATTGCAGTAAAACAAGGCTTTCTGTCCAACAACCTGGAGGCAGCGCATCGGTCGACGAAATAGGCATTTCAGAGTACAACCCTTTCTGTTGTCGTTGGCTTTTTTCTTGAAAATTCTTGTTTAATTGCGGCGCATTGATTAGGTTACTTCTCTTCTATTCGAAAAATACCTTGCAAAACAATTCTAATTACGTGGGAAAAATGTGAAGGATATAGAGAAAATGAGAAAAACTAGTGCGTTCTTGAGATGTGAGGAAAATCTTAATCTATGCTAAAGAAAACCTACCTGCGCCAGACCATACATCTTTAAGAAACTTATTCATAGTAAACAGGTCCGCTAAGGAATCACTCTTCAATCTGACCGTTTACTTCCCTTTCAATTTCCGCGCTTTGTCATAATAATAATCATCCTCATCATAATAATCCTGACTAAACCCACTGCAGGGCAAAGGCCTCTCCCAGATATCTCCAATTAACCCTGTCTTGTGCCAGCTGCGGGCACCCTATCTGAGCAAACTACTTAATCTCATCCGCCCACCTAACCTTCTGACGCCCCCTGCTACGCTTGCTTTCCCTTGGAATCTACTCCGTTACCCTTAAGGGCCAGCGGTCATCTTGCCTTCGCATTACATGCCCTGCCCAAGCCCATTTATGCCTCTTTGTTTCGACTAAGATGTCATTAACCGGCGTTTGTTCCCACACCCGCCCTGCCCGGTTCCTGTCTCTTAACGTTCAACGTATCATTTTTCCTTCCATGACTCGCTGCGTTGTCCTTAACTTAAGCTGAACGCTTCTCGTTAGCCTCCCCGCTTTTGCGCTTCACATCATACTGTGTTGTTTTTCTCTTCACAGTATAATGTTTACTTCCAAAACATTAGGCGCAAGCTTTCGTATCAGTGTCCAACAAAGTCGCCCTTAAGAAATCATTTCGAAACTTAAAGATACACAGAGAATAGCAAAGGTTGCGTTAGGCAGCTGCCATGTTTGGACGCACTCACCAGCTCTCGAAGTAGCCGCCAGCAGCAGCGCGACCGCAGAAAGGCTCACAGCGAGGGCCGAGGATGATCCCATGGTGACGCGTAGACGACGGAAGTCCGCAGTCGGCTGCAAGTGCTCTGGCGCTTCCTATATATCCCAGCAGGGATAGCCACAGCGTGCTCCGACCTGCAGCAGCGATCCGCATTCGTTTTTTCCACTCGGTGCCAACAAAAAACTGGTTCCTCAAGTGACCGCGGTGGGGGCGCGTGATACAAGATCGACTCGGTGACCGCAGGTGCCTCCGGAAACATCGCGTATCTTTTGGTCCTTTCTGATCTGCTTATGGTGCCACCACGCGTGCGGAGAAAATATGTCTCTCCCGTGTGGTTTGGGAAAGGAAACGTCGACTATTGAACCTGTCGGCCGCACTGGTTATCGATAGCAGCCGGTAATAATAAATTCTAAGCTCAGTGTCGGTAAAGGAGAGAGAACAGCATGCTGAGACCGAATGCATTAACGATCAAAGAGTGCGGAAAGTAGCTTTCTCACGGAATCGGCGGTAAGATGGAGGGGTCATTGTGTTTCATTTTTATTACTTTCGTGTGCGAGCCACCATTATCGCCATAATCCAAGTCGAGCTCACCAAAGGTCAAATCAGGGTGCCCAAGGTAATTTCTTCTAGGGAAGAGTTGGGGGAGGGGGGTATGCTGGCAGCTGGCTGAGCACTGCCAAGGCAAATACAGCAAGGGGGGGGGGGGCTGATTTTAAATACGTGCTTGGGTCAAATACATTACTGAATAATCTGAAATTATTACTTTTCGCGCTAGCCGTTACTGCAGTTTGTCAAGCTGCCCACTCTCTTTGACTGTTCACAAGAAAATTTAAGCTATTAGGTGGTTTAGACCTTGAGCTAAGAAAAGTTTCGTACGTTCTACTCTCTTCAGGTAAATTTTCACGATATAAATATAACGCCGGAGTCATAGTTTTCAAATTTTGTATTTCAGAAATGAAACTGCGCATTTCTCTTTGAAAGGCGCATTAGAAGTTAGCACATGAATTTAACTTAATTTGTCTTTGTGGCGTGATAGTACAATTAGTTTATTCGCTACAATAAGAATAGAATAAAACAAACGCCCCATTCTCCCTCATATAAAGGACGAGGTTGAGTTGTGCTCCTTAACAGCACCCCCTCATTCTCCTTTCCATAGCTTGTTGTGCTGCACCCAATTTAGTTTCAAGCCTTTCCTTTAGACCTTAGTTTGACCCATTGGAATTACTACTGGTACGCTTTATTCCCGCTTGGAAGGACAATGGTAAACTGTTACTCGTATAGTTTTCATTCATAACGATCCGGAGACCTGCAGGCGACTTGGCGAAAGAGGTTCAACAACTCTGGGTAGACATGCTTGGTTCGACAGGACACCTTGAACCAAATTTGACTTTTCCAAGAACGTTTGCCAGGATGGTGGCACCTGCTATGAGACGAACAGGGCTGTTGGCGCCGGACAGTGCAAATTTGGGGCAATAAAATCCACCTGTGGCGCTACTGCCTGTGGCCTAGGACACCGCTGGGCACTAAAGCCATTAACGCTTGTACATACTAGACTGCATCCTATAGGAAGAATCTACAAGAGCACCGAACAAATAAAGGATTCAATGGTGGAGGCAGGTCTCATTGTTTACACAGCACCAATGGCAGATTTAGCTTGCTCTGCTTTCTACTAGGGGATCCCGGGCCAGTGCAGCTGATACACGAACGTACTGATTCATCAGTAAAGGTATACCCCGACGATGCGGTGCACGAACACTCCTGTTTTCGAGGCCGTATATGCCTTATGCCTTCTTTCCAGCTTTTGTGCAGTTCAACAAGACAAGCTAAACAACCAAGTACTCAACTTAGCCTCATTGAAAGTCTGGATGACTATAAGAGTTCCACGCGCCATTCAGCGCAGTCACATATGCCTTCTATAATGTCCTTAGATTAATATCTATATACCTTTAGTATCATTAGACTATAATATCTCATAATATTCTACAATATCCTTAAAACATCCCTGGGAGTCTGCATACAACTCCTGGCGCAGCGGTTAAGCGATGCGGCGCTGCTTTTGCAATGGTAGGTGCTGCCACCGGCTGGCTTTTGAGACCGAGTTTTCTTTTCCCGGGCAACCTCTCGCGACAAAGCATTGACTGCCACCTGCCATGATCGGCAGTTTGCTCGCAATCCGCATCCAGTGGGCAGGGCTTCACTCCTATAGGGCTTCACCTAGGGCTTCACTCTTTCCCCGGGAGATGTACCGTCTAATGCTGACGCATTGAAAGAAGTACGATAATGTTTTGCGCGAAAAACAATGGCACCGCCACTGCCTTACTCTATAGGTGTGCGCCTGAACTGTGCCGTCAGGGAATGGATGAAAGAGGGGTTGCATGGATTCCAAAAGAAATGGGGACCATACTAGAGGGCTATGCCTTAAATTGATGACGCTGATGATTATGGATTTTCGTGGCGCAAAGGCATCTATGGCCAAAGAGCGCCATGAAACAAGGTATTTTTTTACTTCTCAATGTACCTCTGCCTCAAATTCGACCATATGATTCTAAAAACCGCGCTGATCGCAATGCACACAAATTTGCTTTCTCTTTAGGCTTCATCGAAGCGCTGCCGACGGGGCCGGGATCCGTTCTCGTTACTTTGCGCTCAGAAGCAGAACGCCGTGACCGCCGTAATTCCACTTAGCCGTCTCAGTGGCTGCACAGAACGTTGAACAAGAAATCGAGCGTAGACGCATCCTTTCGGTGCAAGCCGCGAGCAGGCGACTCACCCGCGCCACGATCGGCGGGAGAGAAGGCGGTCGTGCCAGGTCGGGGCGCGACGGAGGCGGGGTCAAACGGCCAAGGACTCGCGAAAGGCCGTCGTACCGAGAAGACGACGGAGACCACGCTTCCGGAGGCACTGCTCCGCTACTCGAGATGCGATCCCCAACGATGAGGCAGGCGCTGGCCTTCTGGTGCAGCTATGGTCTTCTCCTCCTGACCGCCGGTGAGTGTCACGGGCACCAGGCATCTCCCCATCTTGTCTACACTATCTTCTACTTTTTCGACCGCGCGATAGTTGAGGTCACCCGCCGTTCAGTGAGGCAGTTACGGGGGCCACGAGCCATCTATTTTCCCGTCTTGGTCGTAAAACGACCAATTCTGCGAATACTTTTGCTTTTAACGTTGCCAACTGCTCCTTCTGCAATCGCAACCCTCCAGAGAAACTGGAATCTGGGGGAAGATAGCATGCGCCGAGAAGCGAAGCGCTTACTTCACGTGCTACGCCCTCGCGTATACGGAGCCATCTAGTTCTGTGTTTCGTTTCTGGTGCCGATTTAGGGTTTACTTGATGCGACACTTGTTACGCCACTTACGGGGCTTACACCACTGGCAAGAGGTCGCTCCTGACGTTTTTAGCGCGGTTGAACTTGAAAGTGAGTACAAACTATAGTCGGATACAACTCAAGAACGCAGCGACTTTTCCCCTTTCGAAGGACCCCCATCCAGCCAATGACGTCGGCCGATTCTCATGACCCTGCTAGCGTGACAGTGCAGGGAGTGGTAGATGAAAGAGGGGGTTATCCGTTCCCTCTATGGTCGGGGATATACCCCTCTCACTATTGTGGCACCACTCCCTGCATTGTCATGTTAGCAGAGTCATGAGAATCGGTTGACGTCATTGGCTGGATGGGGGTCCTTTGACGAGGAAGAGCCGCTGCGTTCTTGAGCTGCATTCGACAATAGTGCTGTCGTGTAGTAGCACTGCCTGGAAGCTTGCTTCGCCTTAGTAGAGGCTCTGCCGTGAAGTGAACTCTCAGCGTGGGAAAGCCTTACTGCAGGATCCTGGCGTGGGCTTGTGAGCAAAAGATTATAACACGCGCACTGTTTGGCAATTTGCTGGAACACAAATTTGAGACGTCGCATCAAGATTTTGTTCCTTCGACAAAACAGCCAGAACAGCGAGAAAAAAAAACGGCATTTTAATTTTTGCGCTCTTTTTGTTCAAGAGTAATATCGCACTTTTCGCTTTCACTCCTCGTCGCTTCATCTCAACAATTTCTTTTTTTTTTAGGACTATGGATTGTGAGAAACCTTGGAAGTGAGCTCGCGGTTTCTTTTCATTGATTTAAGCGCAACAGGTTGTCAGTACGCGGAAACGAAAACGTTGCACGCACTTTTTGACATTGGCACACTAATAATAATAATAATAATTGGTAAGCGGAGTAAACGTCGCCTGAGGATGATTATGTAACGAATGTCAGTGCACTTATTGGTCATGTGCAGTTCTTTTCGCACACCGTCTTTTGTAGCACATGTTCTGATGGGAGTATTACCTAACTAGTACTCTCGGCTCAGTCTCCGGCCTGCGTTGAGTTACGTTGAAAAACGTTCAGAAGACATCCTGTTCTCTATTTCAAAGGCAACGAAAACGTCCGATAACACCACAGAACTTATAGTATGTCGTCATTGGTGGCTCCGATACATTGCAAAACTTAAAAAAAATCTGGTAAGAATTGCACATAACTACCGCATAACTGAGATTAATTAATTACGTTAATTTCAGCGTGGCCAAGAGCAATAAAACTGCCAATCAGGAGCATACAATAAATTAATACCAAACTTAAAAGTTGTTCCATCATCTTCTAGTGCTGCAGTAGGACCGTGGGAGCTTTAGGCTGGCTTGCAGTTAGAGATAGCATTTGCAGTGAACTATCTTCCAGCAGGACTCGGGCGTCCTTTGCGGCTAACTATTTCACTTTCCTTCGATAACTAAGTTGGAAAACGCCGTCCGTCCCCTAATCTGAGGAAGTGGTATACCTCCACAACCACAAATTAAATCTGTTCTCATTTTTCGCAGTCTATATTGTTGTGTGATACGGCCGGGAATTTCAAGGTTAACATGACTAAGCACAGAGAAGATGTTCTCTCGAGTCGAGCCGTTTCAACCACGTGAAAAACGCGTCGACGCATTCGCTACGTCACACTAACCAGCCTGGAAGCAAGCTGGGATGACGTACAATAAATTTGTTCGTCTTACATCGCATAGGAACTGCGCACTTCCTGTGTCGCTCATTCCTCGCTTTTTATGTTTTTTACCTTTATTCTCTATTTACTGATTTCGTTGTTTTCAAGAGGTAATAAAGACCTGTAGAAAAGATATTATTTTAGACTCATTAGTTTATAAGGCACGTCGGCTTCGGAGTATACCTTAACCGAGAACTACAACTGGTTTCGATTGCTGCCGAAAGACAGCGTCGGCCAGCTAGGCCTAAGCTATAAGGAATTGGCGGCGCAACAGGCGGCCAGCTGAGTTTCGTTATGTTTTGAGGTGCTTCGCGGCTCTGCGCTTCGCGTGGCCACGTGGTTTCTTTACGCGCCTCGATTCACAAGGGCGGAGTAGCAGAGTGCCTCCAAGTGCTTCTCTAAGTGCTCCTGAGACGAAATTCGTGCAACAGCACGCAAATGCGACAATTGGAAAGAGAGCTGTGTATAACTAATGTTCCACGTACCTCCACGTTAACAAGCGCACAGCTCGGCGTGTTCGCGCCGTCAACATACCAACACCCTGCGCTGCATAACCAGCCCTACGAGGACTATTACAGAATTTAAATATGCCCGCACATACCAGTCTCTACACATCAGTCTGGACGGTGGCTCGGCGGTGACAGCGACGCTGCCGACACATCGGCGCTCTGACTTTCTAGCCAGACCCGTCGCCCCAGCCCTTGAAATCATCGTCCGCTATGTGGGGTTGAGGTCGCTGAAGTGCAGGCCGCAGTTCTTTGCGAGAACTTCGTTGCCGGAATCGGGAGCGGGATCCATAATAAGTTCGGCGCAAACGTAAACGAAGTGGCGACGGCTGACAGAGGCCTTCAGTGTCCAGCCTGCAGTACTTTTCATTTCGGCTGCAGCTAGGCGGGAGCGCAGCGCTCGCCGCCAGTCAATCACGGAGTCCTCATTTCCGTTTCCGCCGCTTGACGTCACTGTTCTCCTATTTCGTCATCAGAGAGTCCCGAGTGTGCAATCGTAGCGGCGGGAAAAGTTTTTCAACTCCGAATCCAAATCTCTTAGCAACAAATGCACCTTTCGCTGCCGGACAAGGGGCTACAAAGCCACAAAATGCCGAAGTATCGGATTTCAAACAAACAAAACATTTTACAGCGTTGTCCTCAGTGTCCCTTTCATCTAGAGACCTACTCCCTTAGTAACACTCTTGGATGTTATAGCGCAATGAAAAATATGTGAAGAAGAAGGACATTACCCTGGACGCACATGCCATCGCTCAGAGCGAGAGACTGCTGACCTGGACAGACCAGAGACTCTGGTCCAGAGACTTCATTCGAAGTACCATGGCCCCTACCGCGTCGTGGAGCGCACATTCTCAGTCAACTACATTACTGAGCCTGCCTCTCACACCATCTTCCGATCTCCACCGACGTGGCCGCGAGACTGTGCATGTCCAACGACTCAATCCGTACTACGACCCGGTTGAGTTGTCGGTACCATGAGCCATCAGGATGGCTCCTTTTCTGCCGGAAGCCTTGTGAAGAAGAAGTACATTAGCCTAGCCGCAATGCGATCGCTCAGAGCGAGAGCCTGTTTTCCTGGCCAGAGCAGTGTGTGTGTCGCCGCCGTGGTTTCGCCGCCGTCTGAGTGCTGACGTAAACCCCCGCTAGAAATAAAACAAATTGATTTTGTTCTTAAATTAAAGAAACAGCTTTAACGATGTTCTAGATCCGCTGGGCGCCAAGATGATGCAGCTCCTAACGAATATCGCGTTTATTACGATACAGGCTGAGATCAAAGTTATATCTACCAGCGAGTTACAAGCCTCATGAGGGAGGAAAAGTTTTTTTTTTCTTTTCTACACTAGATGCAGTCTCCCTCCTATCTACCTCTCCCCTCTACATTTTTTTAACCGAAAAACAAGAACATTTGATGAGCAATTTTTATCTTTGGTCGCTTTCGGCACAACTTGGCTGCCATGAGTGCGTGCCACCACTTTCGCCCTTCGTTCAGCAGACTCACGCGAGGCAAAGTTAGCAGCTATCCAGAAATTGCGGCCATGAAAATTCCGGGGAGGGGTGGAGAGTAACGCTGGCAGCCGAAGCAGGCTTAATTAGATCGCTAGTACAAGTGAGCCTAGTTTCTTCGCGATTATAGGATACAGCCCTTTTAGTTTTGAATGATTTTTTTCGTTCAAAAAGAGACACAAGGCTGACCGTTGTTTGAGTTAACAGTGAGGTTATGGCCACTTTTCCTGCAATCCGTCACTACCATGTCTAATTACCTGCGTGGTCAATTGTCTCTGGAGTCATAGCACTCAATCTCAGCTTCTATTTCACGAAGAGCACCTGCACGGCTAAGCTGTTCGTGACGTCGAAAGACGTAACGCATAAACGTGCAAAATGAATGGGGTAACAAGTACATAAGAACAAGATCATACTGTTATTGATCCCCGACTAGAGCTCAAGACGGTCATCATCCAGTGATGAACGGTGTTTGGGGGATACGCACATCACTCCTCCTCCTCCTCCTTCTGCGAGCACATTTCGCCAGAGGAGCAATAACCGCCCGAAGCGGCCACCGGTGACCTCCGAGACACGTTCCCTTCCGGTGTCGCCGTTCCTGGTTACACAGAAGCGACGCAGGAAAGGATTAGCAGGGGCAGCGACCGAGGAGATTGCGGCGACGGCCGTGTCTAATCCGGGCAATGCGTTCCATGCATCGTCCCTCCACAAGCCGATTAGTCACGCCGAGGAAGCGATCAGCAGCGCGGAGTCTACTGGGACTCCGGATTGTTCTCCTTCACCGTTTGCGGTAGCGCCCACGGGACGCGAAGAGAAGAACACAGTGAACACTGCTTCTTAAACAGTGCCTGTGATGCTCTCCAGAAGTGGACAACAAAAGTGGACAACACTAGTAAGTGTTGGGTAAACTAGCGCTGGATGGGTCCCTGCAGGGAAAAAAATAAAGCTGGTGGCGTGAAGCGTATGCCCGGAGAGTAGTCACGGCGGCAGGCTTGAGTTGAGTTGAGTTGAGGTGTTGAATGCCACAGGTGGGATTGGACTTGCTTATTCTACCGGCAATTGCTCCACCGTGGCGTCACTTCTATGTTAGTAATGTCCTAAAACCTGTCGGACCTACCCCACTATGCGCACAGTCACTTATAATAACACATATTCCCCTCCCGCAGTCACCATTTATGTACACGTTCACTCCACACAGTCCAAACCACAGTCCACTCCAGAAGCCACCATCAATGCACATATTCAGACAAAGTAGAAACACAGTCCATTGCAGTGCCACAATCCATACACACATTCACATACTGCCTTGAGTCAAGCAGGTAGTAATCTGGTGTAGTCAGCGTGCTTAAATTGGTGCGGAGCAAAGGCGAAAGCATTCTTCTCGGTCTTCTCTTCTTTAGTACTACCATTAAACAGCCTACTACCGATACTTGTAACTTCACTAAGCCACTATCATCAAAAGAGCTCAACCATTATCACTTGTCATTTACGATTCTTTAGCACATTGCTATCGCCCGTGTTGCATTATAGAAGTACTTGCCGCATTTTGCATTATAGCCAGTGTTTTACTACACCCAATGTTTTATTATAGCCGGTGTTTCATTTAAGCTGGTGTTATAGACCGTCGGTCCACGGCCTGCCCATCACGTGTTCATACGTCACTATAAACTGGTCTGCGGTTCGATGCTGGAAAGCGGACGCGGCGGACCAAAAAAGCAGACTATACGCACTCGGCGAACCAAAGCTGTCAGACTGTTTTAAAGTGATTGGCAACGCTGGGAAGCAGGAAAGAGAACGAGACGACCTTTCGTGCGAGCTGTGGGCTCCCTCAGCCCTACCGATTCCGTCTCCAACTTCCCCCCACCCACCGCCCCCATAGCCACAACAATGAACGTACTGTAGTCGCATACAACTCAAGATTGAATCGGCAAATGCCACCATCTAGTAGCCCTTCCAGCCAATGGTGTCTACTGATTCTCACCCTTGACCGATTCTCTCCATCTCCTCGTTGATCGGCCCCCTTGGGCAGGCTAACGTGAAATGACAAAGGATGGCAGATGAATGCGGAATAACTACGGCTTAATCGGATTAGCCACGGCGCCATGGAAATCGGTCACAGTCAGATAGACATTAGAGGTTGGTTGATGGTAGATGAGGGTTTAAAGTCTCAAAGCGACTCAGGCTATCAGGGACGCCGTAGCGGAGGGCTCCGAAATAATTTTGACCACCTGGGCATCTTTAACGTGCACTGACATCGCACAGCACACGGGCCTCTAGAATTTTCCCTCCATCGAAATTTGACCGCCGCGGCCGGAATCGAACCCGCGTCTTACGCGTCAGCAGCCGAGCGCCATAGCCACTGAGCCACCGCGGTGGATCAGAGACAGTTTTAGCCGCACCGTACGGTAAACACGGCAATTACAGCAACAGCTACCATACGGAAAATGGCTCTAGGCAAGCCTGATAGCGGTAGTGGCTGCAACGCGTTGCCGTATTTGCCGCACCTCTATCCGGCTGCGCTAAAACTGTCTATTACAGCAGTCGAAACGTTGGGAAGAGTGGGCTGGTTGCCAGACGTAGTGTTCACAGCTTTATGGCCTGCCACTAAATCCTGCTAGGCAAAACTCACTTGAAATTTCTCTCTTGTGAACACGTAACGTGTGAAAACGTGTGAAGTAACGTGTGAACACGTGATGCGCAAGCCGCGAACGGGCTGCGGCCCGACGGTCCGTCATGCGAATTGACCTTAACGCCCCTTGCAACCTGCCACACTCTAAACAGGAGTAAACCAAATGGGAATACAAAACGAGTAAGCTGTCCCGTACCGCACTTCATTTTAGAGGCACGGTGTGCTGCCCAAGGTAGAGTATATTTCGATCGCTAAATATATGGAATGATTTCTTTGGCAACGGAAGAATATCCCCACTGCAAAGCATAAATCATAGCAACTCGATGCAGTTAGCAAATGGAGGATGCTTTTAAACGTTGCGCTGGAGGTCTTGAGGTTAGCATTTAGAGGAGATTGGAACCTCGGCTATTGAAATCTTCCTAACTGCTAGAACTTCGCATGCTTTTTAAGAGGGAGTTCGTTTCCGTTTGCAACCGTGAGTATTCCGCGTTTTTATTGTTGGAAATCTACCGCAGGGCTTCGCCAGCATACTCCGCCCTTTAAAAGTAGTGTGCAAGATTACAGCTTACTTTCTTTTTACTCCATTCGTGTTTAGAGTGCACGGCTGGCAGATGAAAGCCTCACGCAGATGCCGACGCAGTACGCCGGGCAGTTTTCACCGTCAGGGTCCTCCTCAAGAAGATCTGGCAGTTCAAAGAAAGGCGTGCCATGCCAGCCGCTGGCTACCGTCGTGTTGGAGACGGACATGGACGAACAAGCGGGATGATTCGCATTTTGTCCTTTTATACGCGCACTTCGAGCACGTGCGAGGAGAACCGATGAGGGTGCCCCTTGGCAAGAAGAGATGTCGAAGCCACTGTAAAGAAACAAAGAAAGAAAGAAAAAATGAAGAAAGAAAGGAAAGAAGGAAGGAAGAAAGAAGGAAAGAAGGAGAGAAAGAAAGAAAGAAAGAAGGAAAAATAAAGGAAGAGAGAAAGAAAAAGGAAGAAAAAACAAAGAAATGAAGGAAGGAAGGAAGAATGAAAGAATGAATGAATGAAAGAATCAAAGAAAGAAAGAGAGAGAGAGAAAGAGAGAAAGGAAGAAAACAGCTTTTGAGGAAGTATGGCTACTTTTGGGCAACGCATATGAAAGGAAAAAATGCAACCCAACATGACATTGGTACAGTGTTTTTTTTTGGTGGGGCCTCTCCCAAGGGTAGGACCTAAACTGTATACACTCCGTGTGATTGCTTCTCCATTGCACTTCGCATTTCATTTCAAAAGTATAAAAGGTTTACAGCAGTAAATAAGGTTATTTTAGAGTTCGGCGGCCAACAGGAAGGAATGGAAATTTGATCAGATACGGAAGCATTTGAGCAAACGGTGCAGCTGATCAAGGCAACGTAGTCAATCTGTAATACCCCCCCTCCTGATCTCCTGAATTACTCTGCCTCCCGAGAAGGGCGACAACTAAAACTAGACCGACATTTACACAAAATGCGAGCCGAAGCTCAAGCAGGTAATCCCGTTCAAGCCACCAGTTTTCAACCGCCGAAGAGCGAATAAGCTGTCTCTCAAAAGCGTTCAACAAGCATAATGTGTTGCTTACCTTTGCTGGTTCATTCACCCTTCTGTATCGCGACTCCTGCTCTGTGTTTCTTCAGAGTCCAGCACGCCTTTCCTGCTATCCTTAAAGCCGGTTAGGATCAATCGCGCTCACCGAGGCTACGAGCGTACGGCACCAATCTAGGGCAGGTTAGATTGTGTTTACACCGAGGGTACGACGGATTACCAACAACTGCTGGTTCGTGGAATGCTTAAAGGAATAACGACGCCAGGAGTAACGGCACCATGACTGGACTTCTGTATGCGATGGGATCCTTATAATGAATGCTGCATTGCCTAAACGGTATGGGCACAAATTTGCGGATCATATCGGGCAGCGCGTTCGCAGACAACGTTCAAAACGCGTGCTCACTGTGGTCCACCCGTTGCACGTTCAATGCTGACAGAAGTGGAGCTCAAGAAAAGGAATTGATTGATCGATAAGGAGAGGGGGAAAAGGCAGGGATGTTAACCAGAGAGGCTTCCGGTTGGCTACCCTGCACTGGGGATGTGAATGAGGGGATTAAGGAGGGAAGATAGAAGGAACGGGAAACACTGTCACACTCTGTCAATCAAGGCAGCTGTTCGTTAAAAATAAAACAGTGTTTTGTAAGCCTTATATCCAGGTTGTGTTGTGCAAAGCCAACGTGACAAAAACATAAAAAGACAGAATCGACGACCTGTCCAAAGTAAAGAAATATGTTCAGTGAAACAAAAATCGATTACTTCAAATCGCTGGTTGACAAGAAAGGGACGCGAATCATAACTTGACTAAGCTTCACTGACCCAAGTTTTGCTTCACAGAGTAAGCACGCGGGGGTTTGGACACTAGGAGAACATACAAACGGCTGCTCTCCGACACAAACCGACAGAAACACGGAACTTGGTTATGAAGAGAAGATGGGAAAAACTGTTAACAGGAACGAAAATTATTAAAAGCATGCGTCCAGGCGAGCGACTCTAAAACATTCTGGAAGCTGCCCCGACTTACAATGGGAACTGTGATAATTTCGTAATGGTTCATTTTTTTGATATACAGCACGAAGGGACAAACTTTGACTATATCTTGAAACCGTCCAGTTTCTCATTATCGAAGGAAGCGTTACAGCCTACCAGTTAAGCATCAAGCGACAGTCATGCAAAAATGAAATAAGTGCAAGCGGTGCATATGCTTCGTTACGTAAAACCAATAATTCACATGTTCAAGAAGCAATAGTGAAGTACGGTAAACGAGTGTTTAGTTTATTAGCGCTAGGTGTAGGACATTACCAATTACTTTACTTCAGCCCAGTGCTTGTTTTAGCAGGTAATTGTACCCTGCATTTTTCATGCGATACACCTTACTCACCACCGCAGCAGCTTTACAAGGGAAACTAGGGAAGCTTGGAAAGTTGGAAACTGCATTAACTTCGTGCATGCGTAACATCGATCCAGTGCTTCACATAACTAGTATACGCGGTGTTCATCTTCGACAGCCCAGAAGGCAGATGCAATTTGATGCCAGCACTAGCGTTACTTCATAAAGGAGATCTCCTTTATGAAGTAACGCTAGTGCTGGCATCAAATTTTTATTGACGGCTCGAGCCGTCAGTAAAAAAAACAAAGCGATGAGGCCCACAGACCACAACTACTCATCTGATAAGAATAAGAAAGGAAGCGACATAAGCAACGCCGGACAGAGCTGCTCCAGCTGGTAAACATTCTGATAAACTGACAAAAATTGGACGCTAAACCTAAAGTAGGGAATTGAATTTATTGTAGCAATTCTTTTAGGTTTGGTTAGTCTGTGACTTTTCTTCATTATGAGCGACTGTCATTTCCTAATCGGTAAATTGTAATACTTTTCAGGGCTGTGCGAATACTACTTTTTCTAAACCGGATCGAATACGAACAATACAGGTAAAAACCGAAACAAATACGAATAGAGGCCGCCGCCGTGGCTGACTGGTTATGGCGTTCGGCTGCTGACCCGAAAGACGCGGGTTCGATCCCGGCCGTGGCGGTCGAATTTCGATGGAGGCGAAATCCAAGAGGCCCGTGTACTGTGCGATGTCAGTGCACGTTAAAGAACCCCAGGTGGTCGAAATTTCCGGAGCCCTTCACTACGGCGTCTCCTCATAGCCTGAGTCGCTTTGGGGGCGTTAAACATCCACAAACGAAACCAAATACGAATAGAACTGTGACAGAACCGAATCGAATAGGAATGAAATATTTGTGTGATTATTCGATAATTAGGCGAGTGATCGTACAAAAGGATTATTAATGCGTAACAACGAAGCAGTAGCGGTGCATTGAAACACGCAACACCGATTTCTACCAGGGCACACTCAACACGAAGTGAGGCTACTAAACCTGTGACCGTCATGTCATACGCATAGGAAGATTACCTTCTGCTACTACAGCGAACGATCTACACTCTAAACAGAAAAGGAGTAAAAAAAGAGTAAGATCTTATCCAGCGCATTCGCTTTTATATAAAGGCAGTGCGCTATAGAGGAGTTTACTCTCTTTTTACTCCTAGATAGGCGTATTTGTGTTTGGAGTGTAGCGCATGATATCACTTGATGAGGGGTATACGAGAGTTTGAGCTATGGCCATTAAGGTCGGGCATGAGGGCTGCGTTTGTTTAAAATGGCTGAACTCTGTAGAATTCATGAACACCGCCAAACGAATGGACCTCAGCGGCTCGCTGAACCCTTCTTCCCGCACAGGCCGGTCACGGCTGCATGCTGTGAGGCGTTGGAGTGAGTCCTTTGTTTGAAACAGACGTCGAAGAAAACCAATAATGTGGAACAGCCGATCTCCTTCCGTCTACGCTATTGCCAATTACTAAAACCAATACTAAATGCAAGTAGCGCAAGCAGGTGGGAATGGCCGATCTTTTGGAGCAGCGTATACTGCTGCAGCGATATTATGGATGTTTCAGATGAAGAAACGACGCCTCTCCGAAATCACAGTCGTTTAAGGCTCCTTCACCAGAGTTCATTTAAATTTATCCTATAGGCTCTTCACCGGGATGACTTATTTCTGGATTGTCATAAATTGCCCTGGTTTTGAAGTTCACTTAATCACATTACCGCCGCTACTCGCTTCTGCTGGTGCGTCAGCACACGCACCACCAAGCAACGTTTCTTAGCGAAATTTAGTGAAAAGGCGGAAGTTTGGGCGTTGGTACTACGGTGCCGAGCTCTTAATGAAGCGCATTGATTGGCCGACACAGAATGCGGAAACTCACCGCTTTCCGGGTTTGTTTGCTCCATAATTAAGCGCGAGTGTGTACTAGCGAACAATTAGTAAATCAGGATCAATGCGGGACGGCCACGTGGTGTCCGCAATGCGGACGCCCCGTGGATGTCTGGAGTAAATTGCAGGCTCTGCATAGTTTCACAAGAAGAGTATCGCCAGGAAAGACGTTCCATCCGGTTAACTGCCGGATGTGGATATGCGCATATCGGTTCCAGTCATCAATATCATCAGCCTGACTACGTCCCCTGCAGGGCAAAGGCCTCTCCCATGTCTCTCTAATTAACCGTGTCCTTTGCCAGCTGCGCCCACCGTATGCCTGCAAACTTACTAATCTCATAATCCCACCTAGTAATATTCTTCCGCCCCCTGCTACGCTTGCCTTCTCTTGGAATCCACTCCGCTACCCTTAAGGACCAGCGGTTATCTTGCCTTCGCATTACATGCCCTGCCCAAGCCCATTTCTTCCTTTTGATTTCGATTAGGAATAGTCATTAACACGCGTTTGTTCGCTCACCCACTCTGCCCGCTTCCGGTCTCTTAACGTTACACCTATCATTTTCCTTTCCATGGCTCGCTGCATTGTCCTTAACTTAAGCTAAACACTTTTAGTTAGCCTCCGCGTTTGCCCCGTAGGTCAGTACCGGTAAGATACAAGTGTTGCACACTTTTCTCCCGAAAGATATTAGGATTACAACCTGTTAAAACTTTGGCAAACGTCGTTTTGCCACTCTTGCGGGTCGGAGGAACACCGCACGAGTTATTTATTGTTCACAGCGCGAAATATGAGACAAGTGGAAAAAATAACAAACAGAACTCGAAGAGTGGATTAAGCGGCGTTATTGAAAGAAACGCATTTCGAATCGATATCAGTGAAGAACGTGAATAAGCGCGGATTCTCAGAAGCTTACTAATGGTCTAATGAAGACAGCTACAAAGTCTGTGGTCGTAGGTGCTAAAAATGCTTCCCTGGGGCCGTATTCTACAAGCTGTCCATTTTCCATTTCACGTCCAATCGGTCCTCTGTCATCGGTCACCCCACATATGCTCGCTGCTTTCAAGCGTCCGTGGGAAGCGACCCGACCATCGGGTACTTGGCGACCGGACCTCACCATCGACTACCATTGGCTGCAATATGCAGCCAATGGTGAGGTCTGGTCGCCAACCACCCAATGGTCGGGTCGCTTCCCACAGAAGCTTGAAAGCCGCGGGTATGCATAGGCAACGAATGCAGGTGGACCGAATTGAATGGACAATGCAAAATGGACAGCTTATAGAATACGGCTCCTGGTTTTGTGCCGCAGAATGCAGTTAGGACAGTGCATTTGGTCAGAAGCTGGCGGGCAGAGCTTGGGCCGTCGCCAAGTTGTAAACGCAAGTAGTCAGGCCCCTGGCAGAGTGACTTCGCCGCGTTTTTTGGCAATGTCGTAAGGAGATTGGCACGCCTGCATAATGGACTTCACCAAATAACCTAAATCTCTCGTGGTAAAATGGCCTCACTGCAGTATTTTAATGTAGTTAGGTGAACAGGCAAGAAAGACTAACTACCAAAACTTTCAGGCGGGCCAGCACAGCTATTGCAAATTGTCCAGTGCAATAGAGTGTACAACCCATATCAAATGAAGAGCAACCTTGGGGCGTCATGGCAAATATATATCATGAGAAGGCACACTCACAACAAGCGAAATAGTAGGTGTAAGAAAAAAAAGCGCGCAAAAATTACATCTTCCATAAAACTATCGCATCATATACCGGAATTTTTAAAAAGTGTAATTGCGCCATGCGGTTGCTTGAAAAAAAAATGGTGGTGGTTTAGCTCTGGTTAAACCTGGAGTGACGCAATAGCTACAGCTGGCCTAGTGGAACTTGGTCACGTGACCAACCACGTGACGAACCACCTGATCAGCCATGGCGCCGCGCCGCCGGCAGCTGCTCTGCACCACGTGACAAACCACTTGACAGCGCTGCGGCGCAGCCACAGCGTGGCGGCGTCGCCACCACCACGGCGCAGCCACGCTGAAGGCTCGAAATGCTACCGTAATGTAGCTATCGCTACAAAAACACATCTTCCGCAATCCTGGTCAACAAAGCGACCATAGCCATAAGCCACGACAGGATAACTGAAACGGACATAGAGCATGTGATCATAGAAATTATTCCACAGAAACAGAGGAAAAGGAGCAGCATTTTCATCGTTAATACCTACAGCCCGCCGAAACTGAGGAAAGCCAAATTCCAAGAGCTTTTTCAAGGCGCCAGCAAACTGGCAAAGGGCAACACGCTAGTCTTGTTAGGCGATTTTAATGCCCGGGATAAAAGCTGGGGATACAAGAATTTCAATGTTAAAGGAAAGACAGTAGCGGAAGCGGCAGAAACTGCAGGCTATAATTTACTCACAGACCCAGAGACTCCGACCAGAATAGGCTACAGTGTCAGTACCGACACCTGCCCGGACCTCACCTTCATTAAGGGTCCGGGACAGGCGTAATGGGAAAACCTGATGGAAAATCTGGCGAGTGACCACTATATAATTAAAACCCAAGTGGCCTCCGACCGACTCAAGCGGCCACTAGGCACGGCTAATATCGCAGACTGGAACGCCTTTAGAGAAGCATGCGACGAACACCTCATCAAAGGAGGGATTCAGTCGATTGAAGAATGGGGAAACATACTCAAGCAAAGGCAAAATGAGCACAAAAAAGAGATCAAGAGAACAACACAGACACCCGAAGTAGACGCCAGGCTCCTTAGGCTATGGGAAGCCAGACGTGGTCTAATCAAGAGGTGGAAGAAACAGAAACACAGCAGGAAGCTCAAACTTAAAATAGCAGAAATTACAACGAAAGCAGAGGAGTACGCAGTACAGTTGGCGAAAACAAACTGGCAGCAATTCAGTGACTCCCTCAACGGAACTCTGAGCACAGCTAGGACCTGGCATATCCTGAAAGCGCTCATCGGTCCGACCAAAACCAAAGCAGAAAACAATAAAGCAATATATCGATTAATCCACCAGTTCGAAGGAACCGATGAGGAACTCCTGGACAAAGTGCACATCAAGTGCTTCGGGGACACAAACCCGAGAACCTATGCAAGAGGTTATCGGGGGAAAGAAAATCCAAACCTAGATAGACCCATCACACGAGAAGAAGTCTATGCAGCAATTCGAAGCACAACTAGGAATACGGCAGCGGGTGCGGACAAAGTCAACAACGCACTCATCCCCAACCTCAGTGACGAGCTAGTCGCAGAATTAACCGATTTCCTCAACAAGCACTGGGCAGCGGAGACCGTTCCCGAGGATTGGAAGCATGCAGAGGTGGTTATGATTCCAAAACCGGGTAAAAAGCTACAAATCGAAAACCTAAGACCCATCTATTTCACATCGTGCCTCGGCAAGCTGTACGAGAGAGTGGTAACATTAAGGCTACAACACTACATGGAGGATCACGAACTCTATCCCCACAGTATGTTCGGATTCAGAGCGAAGCTGTCGACCCAAGACGTACTTCTACAAATCAAAGAAGGAGTTCTAAGGAACGTCCCTAGAGACGGAGAGAACGTAATAATGGTACTGGATATCAAGGGAGCTTTTGACAACGTAAGCCACGAAGCCATCCTGACAGGCCTGGACGACCTGAACTGCGGCGGGAGGGTCTTCGGTTACGTCAAAGCTTTCCTCTCAGATAGAACAGCGACGATAGGGCTGGGAGAACTCCGTTCGGAGAAGTTCCACACCCCTAACAAGGGAACTCCCCAGGGCTCGGTCATCTCACCTACGCTTTTTAACGTTGCAATGATCAGCCTTGCAAAACAACTTAAAGAAGTCGAAGGAATGCACCATGCCATGTATGCCGACGACATCACCATCTGGACAAATACGGGCTCACTAAAAGAAAAGGAAGAAAGACTACAGGAGGCCGCGACCTGCGTAGAGAACTACGTAAAAGCGAGAGGGCTAGCATGCTCCACCGAAAAATCAGAACTGCTCAGAGTCTGGAGAGGGAAACAAAACCGCATATTCCCGAACAGCAACAAGCTTAGGCTCAACGTGTACCTAGAGGGAAAACCCATACCAGAGAAAACACTCATAAGAATCTTGGGCATGTGGATACAATCAAACCAACGGTGTACACATGCACTTGCTCTACTCAAAGCTTCCACCCTACAAGTTCTCCGCATGATCACGCGCGTCTCCCATAAACGCTCGGGCATGCGAGAAGAAGACACGCTAAAGCTGGTCAGGAGCCTGGTGATCAGCCGAGTCACCTACAGTCTTCCATACTACAACCCAATCAAAAGCGAAATCCAACAGATTGATGCGATTATACGCAAAGCATACAAAACAGCACTCCATCTACCACAATGCACATCCACAGAGAAGCTTTCAGCACTAGGACTTCATAACAAATTTGAAGAACTGAGAGAGGCACAACACGTCGCCCAGTTGCAGAGACTACTGCAGACTCGGTCTGGCAGGGAGGTTCTGCAGAAGTTGGGATGCAACGAACAAATACAAGAAATCCAGCGAACCGCGACTATTCCGGACGGCATACGGGGCACAATTAGAGTGACCCCCCCCCCCCCCCAAGAACATGGACCCCAACCTACACGAAGAACGCAGAAAGGCGAGAGCCGAGTACATCCAAAAATCACTAGCCCGCCAGACAACAACGGTGTATGTGAACGCAGCCACATACTCCAGAAGGACGGGACAAAACAACTCCAACGCGGTAGCGGCTGTGATAAACTCGGACATGCGGGAAATCATCAGCGCGTCGCTTCGGAACTGCACGGAAGTCGAGGCTGAAGAAGTGGCCGTCGCTCTAGCGGCAGCGGAGGGCTACCGGACTAAGCGATCCTTAACAATACTAACCGACTCTCAAACGGCATGCCAAAACTTCATGTTAGGCAGAATAGGTCACAGAGCGCTCCGCACACTCCGCTCTGGCGACCGACCCAAACAAAGCACAGAAGAAGAACCAATAAAACATACGATAGTATGGACGCCGGGACACGCGGGAGTGGAAGGCAACCAAGCGGTCGACAGGGTAGCTCGAGGGTACACTTTTTACCGAGCTCCCCCCATAAGCGACCTCGAGTAAGCCGAACCTGTCCCTAAAGATTACTCGGCAATCTTAAACCACTACAAGGGCTGCAGGAAACGGGACCCCCCACCGCATAAATCTCTCTCCAGGGAAGACGCCGTCGCCTGGAGGCTGCTACAGACGGGCTCATACCCGAATCTAAATACACTCAACAAAATACAACCCACACAATACACAGACAAATGCCCATGGTGCCATGAAACACCCACGCTCTATCACATAACGTGGGCCTGCCAGAAAATAGAGGTGGCACAAAAAATACCAAACCCGAGTGCGGAGCAATGGGAAGGAATGCTCTCCAGCGACCGTCAGGACGTCCAACTTGGGCGGATCCGGCGAGCACAGCTGGCAGCGGCATCCAGCGGAGCCCTGGACTAGGGGCAGACGACCATTGCTAAGAAGACGGAAGACACATCTGACTCCGCCAAATTCCTCACCTACTCTCTAGAGTTCAATAAACGTTTTTTTCCTTCCTTCTACCGCATGCGTTCCTTGGCCTGGAAGGAGAAGAATTATAATGGTATAAAAACTCCGAAAATCTTTTAGTGTTGTATTTTCTTCAAATTCATCCAAGACGTAAAACAAGTGAGACATTTCTACGGAGAGCATGCGTTGTCAAGTCCAGAAAACAGAGCCACGATAGTACGGGAGTAAAGCTTACAACGTGGCTATAGAAGCCGCCAAATTAGTGTTAAGAGGACCTGAAGGCGGCGTGACATTTTGAAAAACCTCTACCCAACGGCCTCGGCAAAAGCAAGCTTTCGTCCTATTCACCTGAACGGTCATCATGCCCGGCGTCACCATGGCCCTGGTGAAATGGCGCAAAGATGTAGCGAAGCAGTTATTTTTTAATTTTCAAAAGAACTGTTCTATAATACTTTTCTAAGCAAACTAATTCGTTGATGGCCCTCAAGCGGGCGTAGTCATGCATGCTGATGATGATGACGAGAGAGCGGCGCTTTTTAAAAATAAACTAAATTGCCTTGCCGTGTTAGCTTGATTGGAAAAGTTGTTTGGAAAAGTACATCTTCCATTTTAAGTGTTAGTAGCCCGCCTTCTGATGCGTCGCCGCCCCATTTGTCATTACGAATGCTCTAAGTGGAGGAAAACATTCACGGATTCCTGCATGTGCAACTGGCTTATGTAACTGATCTTGTGTAACTGTGTAACTGATTCTGGCAACATTTCAAGCAATGGATTGGTCTCTTCGTCGGGTATGCAACTTGTCTCCTACGCCCGCAAAATCAGTCTTCGAATGCCTCCTCCGTTGCAGTTCCGCGAGTGCTTACCGGGGGACGTAATATACCCCGCTCATTGCTCGTTGGTTTCCGTGTGCAACAAAAACACATTCTCTGCTATTCTTGCCGGCAGGCTTGTCCGCGACTGCCCAGGAAACCACTCTGTCGCCAGACAGCCCTGACAGTTTCCTGACGACAACTGCCCTCGCCGAACAAACAACTCAGCCCGCACCATCCACCACATTAAAGGTAAGACCTTTCTGACATGCGGAAAGGCATGGCATAGGCCCTGAATACTCTTGGAAGTGGCCCAACCTAGTGGAGCCCGTCCCTTACTCTGCCTCTCCTAGACTCGATCGGGAGCACACCTTGAGTGACAAAGTTCGCAGAAAACACGGCTGGAAAACGCTTCGCGCAGAGACAGACACACTGTTTCATTCCACAAGCGGGACAAAAACATGAATGTGATAAGAGAAGAAAAATAACCACTTAGTTGGAGCTAAGGAAAACAAGAAAAACAAGACAAACAGTCCCGAGGACAGAAGAAGCCACATTAAAGACACACGTGGCGTATATTGGATACATTAAACGGATAAATTAGATTTCCCCAATTTTATTTTCTGGTGTTATTGTTTCTTTTTTACACTCGCCTTTCGGGTGCATTTTCTTTTAGTAACTATCCTTAATTTTTTTCTCTCATATAGTTAATATTTGAGTCTTTCTCGAATTCCGCTCATGGTCTATTTATACTGCGTCCTGCTTGTGCAGTAAGTTCATTCGATTTGGAAGCACTGAGCCTGTTTCTACGAGGGGTGTTTTCCTGGCCGGAGTTGAGCGAGTTTTTCTGCTGAGGGAATCAACCCACTTTAATCAAATCAAATCAAAATTTATGGATCTTAACTTCGTACATGAGATTTCTTTTTCTGTCCAACCTAAACACAGCCTAGTCGTGATTCACAGCACAGCGCGATGAATCATCGAATGCGCACAAAAAAAAAATCGCGCCGAGACATACCAACTTTAGGACAGCACACTAGGAAGTTCATAATCGGGATGTCCAGCTCTTACCTTTTGCAAGCTCTCGTTACTAGGGAAGTTTTCGCTGTGTTTTCACAGGTTTTACACGGTAGTTTTACCGGAAACTAGCTGGAAACTTTCGTGATCTAACAGCACGACCCGTGGTCTATTATTGAAATACTCTGCTTATGGGTGTATTCATGCTTTAATTTTTTCAATTCTCTTTGTACATTACTGTACTTAGTGGCATTTTGAGCGAAATGGTTCCCTGCAGTGTAATTTTCTGCGCTACAGCTTAACACCGTAGGAGCCGAGAAAATTCAGTGCAGCAAAGAATGATTCCAAAGTTTGGTCGCAGGTATTTTGCTCGTGTTTCACCTGTTTGCATGTTTGAACTCGTTTCACAAAGTTGTGTTATAAATTTCCTCTATGCAAACCCGAACAGCAGTGTTTCTTACGATGTCCCAGTGTATGGCCGTGGAAAAGGGCACTGACTCGACCTTTGCAGAGAGGGTGTTGGCGGCCATGGTCCCGCTTAAATAGTTAAACTGGGACTACCGACCTTAGGTGCACTTCTGAGCCGTTACAGACTCAACGGCGGTGCTCTGCAGGGTTAAACCACCTGCCTGGTTGGTTTAGTAAACGACCGTTGAAAACGGCCGTGTAACAGCCGGGGGTAAAAGCCGTCATCAATTACTAGCCTCGTCACCTTTTGGGAGCTTCGTCCTAACCTCCTCATTGTCAGTTCGTTCTATTTCCCTCAAAAAAATGCACATCTTTTCCCTTCTGCACCCCCCCCCCGTCCGCGCCTAATTTGAGATGTGTCCTACGCAGTAATTTTATTTGCTAAGTAATGTAAATCACCCCCTCCCGACGCGCACCCAGCTTGAGTTTGTTTATAATGCTATCAGGTTACGAATACGGTATCAAGTGGAGGGTCAGAAACAGCAGCCAACGCTTATCACACAACTACTAAGTTATTAAACATTAATTTCATAAAAGAATATCTGCCATTTTTAGACACGAAGTGGCATAAACTCAGTCCACCTGGCTTGCTCTTAAATAAAGAAGAATGCAGATAGCATACATAAGAAAAAGTCCACTTGTTATGAATTAGAACAGAGAACGCCTAAAAAAGAACCCCGAAATAAAATTAATACGACGACAGGAGACATGAGTTCAAATGTTTTCGACGCAGCTGGAGCTTGTATTTCCTATAAATGCGGGAAAGCTAAGGTTACCTCCGGATAGGAATGTGTGTAGGTGCGTAAGAAAATTACAGTGGGGTGCCTTAAACCCTGTGATCTGACCTTGACTGCATGACTGTCTTTCACGGATACATCTCCAGCATTCTTGTAAAAATTTTTGAATATTGGAATATTCTCAGACACTGTCATGGAAATAATGAAGGTAACGGTCCATCCTTCCGATATGCAGCAAAATCTTTTAAAGTGTTTCCATCGCTCTCATCGAGCAGTTAAGACTGCCATAGAAAACGAATAGGGAACGCTTTTGATGATAGCAAAAAAGTTAATAGCAATAAGCTGTAAGCCTGCCGAGGGAAAATCAGCGGATTTATTTATTGCTAGAGTGAAATCTTAAAATATACGAAAAAAAATTGCGTTCATAAACTCTTCCCCGTTTAAAAATGCTTTTCTCCAGGATTGCTGGGTCGGACTAAATCTGATGCTGCCCCCTTTATAGGAAGGCACAAAGTAATTCCCTCACAAATACTCACTTCTTATGTTGAGTGGAAACACCGAAACTTTCAAGTACGGTCGCTGCGGTGCCCAGCAGTATATCGCCGTGATGGAATGTGTCTGTAGAAGCCCATGAAGCAATCAGACTACTCCGCATCGTCAAAATCCCGAAACCTTGGGTGAATAGTGGGTGGACTCCTGGCTGGAACCAGCGTCCTGTGGGCTATCTCCGTAGAATGCATCAATACATCGCGCAGGAGGCTTAATGCCGATGCCATGCCGCCGGTAAAGACGTATTATTTTGCTTTGACGCATTGCAGGCAATTATTATTCCAGTATATTCTTCCTTGATCAACGCATCAGCCTCCTCCAACGTCTCGCGATCGACCAGAAATACCGACACCAGGGAGCTCAGCACCCCCACGGATACATAAGAAGTAGAAAAATAAAAAAGCATGGAGCTTGTTTGGCGATAAGGTTGGCTGTCGAGAGCTCTTCGGCAGGGTGCGCCTTTGACCAAGAGCGCCTAGACTCATTAATGATTCGAAGCATCGCTGATGAGATTTTCGCCGAAGGAATACGGGCGCGGATAACTAGACCGCTCCGCTAGCAGGCACAAACAAACCGGATCGAACCGATACTGCGTCGCGAATAGTAGACGGGTGCGTTCAAGGCTGTAAATATATGCAGGAGGAGAGCGATAGAGGCGCATTAATTGTTGAGTAACGCTACCTGTTTCCAAATTCTGCGGCATGGGTAGTCGATGAAGTCGGTGTATTTGGGCTTTGAGCGATAATGGCGGAGCTGTAATGCTATCCTCTTATTCCTTTGCCTTCCAAACTGTTCTGGGAAAAAAGAAAAAAAATAGATGTTTTCTATTCCTCTATTTCATTCTACAAGAAACATAAAGGACAGAAACAACGAAAAACGTAACCTGATTTAGGCACGAAACAAAAAAACAAGACTGAAAATGCAACGAAAAGTTCGACTTCACAGCAATACATTTGCGACAGATGGGGTGTTGTGCACAACTCTCGCGGTAGTTTGTTGTTATGCTGAAAGTGTTCGCTCGGAATTGTCACTTTTACAGCCGGACTGGTAGCTAAAGGGATGCATTATTATGACCGCATAATCTTCGCGCCCCGTCCAGGTTTCTCTTAAGGTAATTTTGTAGCAATAACTACATTACGGTAGCATTTCGAGCCTTCAGGGCGGCGGCGCCACCACCCTGTGGCTCCACCGTCAACCCGTGGCTGCACCGCCACGCTGTCACGTGGTTGGTCACGGGGTGCGGAACAGCTTCCGGCGGCACTTTGCAATTCAACTGAGCAAGTTCCATTCGGCCAGCTGTAGCTATCGCGTTACTCCAGGTTTAACCAGAGCTAAACCACCGCCAATTTTTGTTTTGTCGCCCTCTGACCGCTTGGTTGAAACAAACAAATCAGCTACGTGTAGGTACAGTGGAAAATGATAACCAAATTAATTACCTGAAGTGAAATCGTTGGACACACTTGCTTTCTTATTTAGTTTCCGAGGCTGAATGCTTCCTGCAATCTGAATCTCCTCTACGTTCAGCCTGAAATCCAGATGTGTTTCCTTCCCACCTGTAAATGAAAAAAACATTGAGGCCAAGGCGGGGGATCGTCGACGCTCTCCCTCGTCCACTTCCGGCACGCCGAAACGTCGTGGTATTCATAATCCGTCGACTCCAAAGTGAAACACAACAGCTCGCTGGCATCACTCTTGCAAACATAAGGCGGACTGATTTCGACTTATTTCCGGCCCGTATTTCTAGGCAGAATCATTCGCACTGGAACTGCCCCCACCGCAGGCCGCCATATCTACGCCCTAAACGGAAAGGAGTAATAAAGGGAGTAAACCGTCCTCTGGCACGCTACCTTTTATTGAAGAGTGCGCCAGAGGACTGTTTACTCCCTTTTACCCCTGTGTAGGCACCGCATGCCGCCATGTCCGGTTGACTGTTAGTAGCAGGCCCATCAAGCTTGTTTCCTTTTCCTGTAGCGCCATCTGTTGCTGACAAAGGGCACTAGAAGCATCGTGACATCCAAACTCGTCTCCGCTAGGGGATGGTAACCTGCTCGAGCGACGATGTGGCTATCCCACCTTCGGGGGGAGCGGTACGAACTGTGAGGATGAAGCCAACACGTTAAAGAAAAATTGCCAGGCTCGTTAGGCTTACGCAGGCCGGAGAGGTCCTGTTATTTTTTCAGACTACCTCCAAATTAAGGTCTCCTCGAAGAGGCTATCGCATGGGGAAGGAAAAAGAGGGAAAACAAGCAAACCACAGAAATCAAACAAAGAAAGGAGCGCAGCTAAACTTGACTAAGAAACAGACATGCGATACTGATCTAGTGCTGTGCACGCAAGGAACAAAATTTTGGGTGGGCACAGGCACGCGAAAAGATATTGCTGTGTTGTTTTGCAACATTGACAGCTTGTTGTGTGTCCAGCGCTGGGAACATGCATGTTTCATGCTGTCCAGGATTTTCAATGAGCCAATTCATCTAAGCTGTAACAGGCCTAAGACGAGACATAGAAAAGCAGACAAACAGTTTGTCCCGTCTTGGTGCTGTAACATCATTTTTGCCAAAATTTATTTTCTTCGCCACGCATCTACATCCCATAAAACATTGTCGCCGACTGGACACACAGGCGGAAATGTATGAGCCCTTTACAACGGTGGAGAAACAGCACGCAAAGTAAGTAAAAAGGGAAAAACTTTAGCCGGTTTTACTTGATGACATTGTTGTGCGGAAGCTGCTGAACCTTGCTGCGATTTGGTGAAGGAACGAGGTAAGTAGTTACTATATTCGGCAATAGCACGTAGTGTGAAGAAGAGCGCATAAAACAGTCAGCGACAGTCATATGAGCAATGCCAGACGAAAAAATGACAGAGTCGTGTCAAAAATACAAAATGTTTTGTAGTTTTATCGTAAATATTTTTCTGTTTTGTAGTATTCTCTAGTATTACAGCTTTTTCTGTAGTACGTACTTTTCTGTAATTTCTAGTTCTGTTTAAAGTGCACAAAATACTGTTGTTGTTCAAAAATGCCCGTTGTTAACAAAAAGATTTTTGGTCCGAAACATTACAGAGATTCTGTTGTGACGACAGAGACTTTTCTGATGTGTTGCTCGACTGGGTGTCGTCTTTTGTTGGCATTCGCAGATCGCGCAGTCATTCACGTGGCTTGTAACCTAATTAAGTAACTTTTCATTTGCACAGGCACCTTCCCCGGTACTTTCAGTTTTGAAGAATGAAACGAACACGCCAGAGCCTCCGGAAACAACTACACCTGTTTCGAAGAACGAAACGACTACGGTAGAGATTCCGGATAAAGCCACAGGTGAGTCTGATTCCCTGCACGAAATCGTGGTTGCTCTTGATGCGCGTTCCACGGCTTTCGGGAACTCATCTCAGTTCAGCATAAAATAACAATGAAATACGAATGATCTTCTGTCTTGTTAAAATAGCATATCCATCAACGTAAAACTCTGATAAAGAATTTCCTTAGACTGTCCATAGTCTCTCCATGACCTTTTGTCAGTAGAGCCTATAGGCATTCTATAGACGAATCCTATGAGTAGTCACGGACAATGCGTTGATTTATGGTCATATAATTTTAGTGGAATGTCGATAGACAGTGAGTAGACTATGAATAGACAATCTTAAATATCTATAGGATGGAAGGAGTGTAGAAAAAGTCTACTGAGACTGTGTAAGCCATTTCTTTAAGGCCAAGTTTCACGGGGAAAGCTGTTCTGTGAGGGTTAAAATGTTGTACACGAGGAGCAGAATAAATGGCTACTGGCGTGGTCTAAACTATACAGTGTACCTGTTTTAGTTACAAATAAGGCATTTTAAAAGAAAATTCTTCATGCGACAGTTTGACTAACCCACCGTGTTGGTCAGAGGAAGAATTTCGAATGCTTGTGCAGTCAGGCGCGCGTTTATAAAAGAAATACGAACCCAGAAAAGGACTACCGAAACAAAAGTTACACACAACTTTTGTGTACACAAGTGTCTCTTCCAACTATGTTCAGGAAAACAGCGAAACGTTTACTATTTTGCAGTGCTAAAACAAAGCAGAACAAAAAGTGTCACTGACAAAAACAGAGTTGTACATTTTCATATGTCTCAACCTAATCAGTCATAAATCAATGCTGACGTTCTGAAATCTGTTGCATTAATGCGCCAAATGGCTACGAGAGAACCGCATTACATCTGGTTGTTCACAAGCAAAGGCTGCAACACCTTCAGCTCTAATGCAGCAGTATAGTGCAGAAACGGCAGAAGATTTTAATTATTAGTTTCGCTGAAATTTAATCACGAACTAGCCCCACCACCTTTCATAAGTGAACTTGGTACTTGGAATGTGTGTTCATGTCTGCTCAATATAGCACGCATGTTAATTGAAAATTGGCTCCAAATGAGCCACGCCTCTAACATTAGTAAAAGACACACGCATGCAAGCGATTCACTTATTATATGTGCCACTACCGTGCAATCACAATTGTATTTATTCGATTGTGCTGCGACATTGCAGCAGAAAACGTGCATCACCGTGAGAGCAGTTGTTGTTTGGTGTAGTGGTTCTCACTGCAAAAAAAAAAAAATCAAGATCGCTAAAAATTTTTTTTGACTACGGCCTGCAATGCGAATATCAATGTCAAAGTGCATCAGTGTATTGTTCTCGGCGTGTCTTAATTGCCACTGAGAAAGCATGCGAGCCGAGTCCGGTGCTGAGCGATGCCTGAGTGGCGTCGCTTGGTTGCAGGGGTGCGCCAGAACCAAATCCAGATCCAGGTGTGCGTCTTATACTTTATCTGTGTAGAAACCGCTACCGAGGATCCGCTGCGGAAAAGAGGTAACCAGTTCCCACTTTCATACGCTTCCGGACCGCCGTGCTCATGCTGTGGGATCAATAGGCATTGGCGTATTGACCCTGCAAAAACTGTCCATGACCTACCACGCATTTCTTGTAGCAGTCTGTGCCAAACTGTCAGTCAATTCTGCTAAGCACCGTTCCTGTCATGTGCATAAAGAGTTAACCTTGAAGCTACAAATGTCATACTGTTTGGCTTGAGGCAGGAGTTATGAACTTTTACAAATATTTCTCCTACGACAATGGTACGTGTGAATCGTGGTAATCTTTTTTTCATCAAACATATTGTTACGGGGAAATACTATTTACATTTATTTGCAAGCGTTGGGGGTTAGAATAAAGAGTTCCTAGCAGGGAGCACCAACACGAACAGGGAGCTGCATTAACCTCCTCTTCTTCGTCCGTCCTTTCACGCGAGAGGCCACTTCGTGTTCCACTGTCACTTCGTCGTAACAATATTTTCTGGAAAAACTTTCTCCGTCCTCTGTGACTCTTCGGTTAAAGAAACAGGCTGTCTTCACACTAAACACCTCTCACCTCATCAATCGCGATGGTGCCTCCCAGTTTCAGAGAAGTGATGTGAAGGCTCATGAATTGTAGAGTCTGTTGGAAAAACAAATGTTGGACTAAATCTCACAGAACAGATCAAAGCAGAAAGCAATGAGTCCATTCGGACGATGACAGCGTTGAACAGTTTCCAATCCCTCAGTTCAGGGTTCTCTAGAGGAAAGGCTTAGCTGTAGATGTCGGGGAAAGCGTACGGGCAGTGCTAACACAGATTTGCCTGTCTGGTTGGGTTTGAAGACTTATAATACACGCACGTCTCCAACCAAAATTTTAACTTTAACCCAACGTTTCGAAGCCGACTCGGCTCCTTCATCAGGGGTGACTGAGGGCAGTAGCTAGCGTCTTTTAAGTATAGAGGGGAGGGGGGGGTGAAAAGAACGACAGCTGTGTCGCGAAAGGCGCGGGGGAGGGGGAGGGGGGTTTAGGCTGTTAGTCACGCTGGCGCACTGCAGGGAGCTGCTGAATGGCGACTTTTTTTCGTTGAGTTGAAGAGCGAAGTCCCTGGGCATATACTGGGGGCAGGTTTCCTTTTGTGCGGTTGATATTGTTCGGGGTGGTTTGGATGTGCCAGGATTCCAGAAGGAGCCTCTTGTGGTAATTTGTTCCGGTTCCGAGGATGCGGGTCCCTTCAAAGTTGATTCTATGCTCGGAGTCCTCGGATTGTTCGGCTACTGGATTGCGCTCTCTTGCGAATTTGCGGACGTCGTTTTTATGTTGCCGAATTCTTTCTTTGAAACTTTTGGTTTCGCCGATGTAGCTTGCGTCGCAGTCGGCGCATGGAATTTGGTAGACAATGCCTTGGGCTCTTTCTCTCGGCGGCCGCTCTTTGGGAACAGGTAGGCAAAGCGCAACAGTGCTTGTGGGCTTGTGCGCAACCTGGAGACCCGATTTTTAAAGGGTTAATGATGAAATTTTGGTTGGAGATGTGCAGTGTATTATAAGTGCTAACACTGCACTCTCAATTGAGGGCCCTTCGTTTAAACGAGTAAAGACACAAAATTTCCTTTGAGTGTCTTCCTTTTTCAGGGCGGTGCTTACGAATTTAGCATGCATGGATAATCATGTGGAATCCACTTACGCCGGCTAAATAAGTTATAATACAATTTCTTCCCTCGTTTCACGTCAAGGTCAGTTTTAACAGCGGTACACTGGAGATGGGACGTCACCGACAAGATTGCAGTGCTTGCGCGTGCCAGCGCCGGCACGACAAAATATTTGCATTGGTGTTTTTATATGCCTCATGTAATCTCAGCGTTGCCTTAACTTGTCTGTGATTGTCCCAGCCATCGTTCGGCAGCCGAAATCGAAACTGCAGCAACATTGATCAAAACCTGACTAAAAGTTATTGGCCCTGTTCAAGTGAATTCCACTTGGCGATCCTTGTTCATTGATGTCTTACACATGTTGCAACTTCTTATATACCTTCTTCTCCGTCGGCCGTCGTTTTTTTGCGCCTTTTAGTAATAATGTCGAAGCGACTTCCCCACCATAAGTGCTTAGTAAAAAAGAACGATCAAAATTAGGTGTCTCTACTTCTTAAAGGAACGCAAGCTCCAAATATAGGCATGCATGCACCATGCATGACTGGGTACTATAAGGACGCCAGGGTGCAAACTTTGGCCGATTGCTTTTCACATGCCAGCGGTGAAAGAACAACGCCTGGCGCTTGTGTATGTTTTGTATGAAATCATGAGATTTCCCGGGTTCGAACCCGACCGCGGCGGCTGCGTTTTTATGGAGGCAAAACGCTAAGGCGCCCGTGTGCTGTGCGATGTCAATGCACGTTAAAGATCCCCAGGTGGTCGAAATTATTCCGGAGCCCTCCACTACGGCACCTCTTTCTTCCATTCTTCTTTCACTCCCTCTATCCCTTCCCTTACGGCGCAGTTCCGGTGTCCGCCGATATATGAGACAGATACTGCGCCATTTCCTTTCCCCAAAGACCAGTTATTATTATTATTATTATTATTATTATTATTATTATTATTATTATTATTATTATTATTACTATTACTATTATTATTATTATTATTATCATTAGTAGTAGTAGTAGTAGTAGTAGTATTCGATCGAAAGTTCAACGGGCGTTCCGTCCACTATAAATGCGTACGCGTGTGTGATCGACTAGAGGTCTTACCTTTAATGTGCCAACTCGCACAGGTCTAAGCGTAGTCCTATACACTTGCATTTTCCAAAGTGTTTTGGCCGACCACCGAGCAAGTAGCTAGGATGAAGCAGTGAAGATCCCAGTTGAAGATGATAGGATTTTATGACGCGAGTGTGCACCTTTCACAAGGATACAAATTGACGGGGCCCATGTAACCATTTTTTTAAGGGCTGGAGCAGACGCCAAGCCCCGCTACCAAAAATTGCATGCTCCATCCTCCCGTGTTTGGGGCCGTGACGTAATGCACAGAGTACAGAGAAGTTTGAAATACGCCGAAATTAACGAAGATGAAAGTAACGACAGTGCACGGGTACCGGAAGTAACTTACCCTACACCTCAAATACAAAACAGACATTCCTCATGATATTCCCCCGCCGCGGTGGCTCAGTGGTTAGGGCGCTCGACTACTGAGCCGGAGTTCCCGGGTTCGAACCCGACCGCGGCGGCTGCGTTTTTATGGAGGCGAAACGCTAAGGCGGCCGTGTGCTGTGCGATGTCAGTGCACGTTAAATATCCCCAGGTGGTCGAAATTATTCCACAGCCCTCCACTACAGCACCTCTCTCTTCCTTTCTTCTTTCACTCCCTCCTTTACCCTTCCCTTACGGCGCGGTTCAGGTGTCCAACGATATATGAGACAGATACTGCGCCATTTCCTTTCCCCGAACAAAACCAATTATTATTATTTTTATTATCATATTCCCCTACTTATTCTCCCTCACGCAATATTTGCAATGTACAGTAGATGCAACATGAATACATTGCCTAGAATGATTACAATCACTGGAACATTTGTTAGTTTAAGGCTGAACAGGATCGAGCTGCTTTATGAGATGTTATCAGAAAACAAGAATAAACGTGCAAATATCGATTAAAAAGAACATGATTTTACACTACAAGTAGCTTAAATAATACGACTCGAGCTAAATGGGTTATACATCGAAGACACAGCGCAGAAACTGAACGGCCGAAGGGAAATCACATAGCACACATACCCAACAATTAAGAACAAAAGCATTTTTGAGTGGTAAACCATTTATGAACGCAATTTTTTCATATAATGTAATATTTTACTATAACAATCAATATACCCGCAGATCACCCGACGGCAGTATTAAATTTTTTTTTCTGTTCACGTTTTTGCTATCGTCAAAAGCGTTCCACATTGGCTTTCTATGGCAGTCTTAACTGTTCGATGCAATAGATGGAAACACTTTAAAAGAAATATTTCGCTGATTATCAGAAGAATTAACCCTTACCTTGAATATTTCCGAAAAAGTATCTTGCAATTTTGCAATTTTTCAAAATTTTTTTCCGAAATTGTTGGACATCAAAGCGCCCATGAGTTGTTTTACTTCCCTTTGTTTTTGCGCAATGTGCTGGATGTACAATTAATTAGCATTCGAAACAATAGAGTTATTGCATAGTTATCTGCTATATTTACCTGACCCCGTGGTCAAGCAAAACTGTACCATTTTATCACAACTTGTTCGCTCCACAGAAGAATATGCGGCTTGCACCAATGAAACTGTACGTGGGGCACCAAACATCCCTCATAAAATAACGACTGCTCCACTTCCGCAAGTTCCGCAATTGTGATAGCGCGGCATACGGCAGCGAGAACCGCAGTCAATCTACCTTTCGTAACGCGCGGACTGCTCCCAGCATTGATGCCCCGATTTTCTAGTACCAGCTGTACAGCGTCTATCTCAGCGCTAATGAACTTCGAGAAACTCTGCAGCAGTGCTTCCCTGTCTGCAACATCGACAGCAATTCTCTCGTTCGCATCGCCGTATGATATACAATGATCACGGATGTCTGCACTCATTGACGCAAACAAGGCCCAGTGTGCTTTATCTACGAGAACCTGCGTTGATGTCAGCTCCGCCTCTGAATCGGAAGGCGGCTGCGTTCAATCGCTCTGTGCCTAAAGGAAGGACGTTGGTTCGTTCCACCATGCTCTTTCCCTGATTGCTGCCGTCTTATTTAATTTCCTGCGTCTCTTTCTTTTTTGTTTTTAGTCTATAGGGAGAGATTGGGATTTAATGTGCCTGCCAGATCCCGTTCCCAACATCTCTTACTCCGCTTTGTGCAATCACCGCCGCACTTGTACACATCAGAAGAGCGCCTTCAGCGTCGAGCTCTGTGATCAGCGATTCCATTTCCGCTCCGTGTAGGTTTGGGGAAGGGGCTAAAAACTCCACAAATAACTGCGAGAGATGAAAGGCCTTGCTCTGCTCGATGTTAACGCGCACAACCTGGAGCGTAAACGCAGTCTGTTTTAACCTAATGGATGGATCTGCGCAGGACCCTTACCGGAGAGAAAGTAAATCTTTCATCACGGCAAATGGTCTGAGACTTGTATAGGACTTGCTTCTAATATGTGACGATGAAAGGGAAGACCGAGAAACGTAGAATTGATCACTGAAATGTTATGACGTCCATTTAAATGGCTGGTACAACCTGAAGCTCAAGCGCAAGCTATTTTAACCTAATGGAAGGACGTAGGGCTCCAACCAGAGAGCGAATCAATCTTTGATGATGTCAAAGAGCCGGCGACCTAAGCGGAGACTGAGAACACTTTGGATACAAAATAACGAACGGAAAAATTGAGACACGTGTAGAACCATGTTTATGGCCCGTATTTGAATATTGGAGTAGCGACGTACTGAATTAAAGCCTGGAGAATACTTGAAACCTAACGTCTACTTCTACGCTAAAAGGGTTCTAATTGCAGTCAAAACTAAGCCTTGTCGTAAATAGGCACGTGCCTTGAGTTTCTGAAGTGATGTCTCCTCATACCTGCTTTGATGTAAAGGAAGGTAACTCGTATGAAATCGGTGACGTTGAAACAGCAGTCGACAAAACGTTGGAGTACTCAGAGTTTTGAGATCTTCTGGAAGCTACAGATAACAGCTAGCATGTCCTCAATGTTATGTTATTCAACTACCTAGCGGCCCAATACTGTGCAGTTGGGCAAATCAGTGCGAGATCACGTTACGAAAACGACTTGGACACAGGGCGCAAGAAGAGTTAGAGAACATTGTCTTTTCTATAGGTCCTTTGTTCGCATGGTTTACTTAACACACGAGCCTGGGAAACAGATACTGCATTTGTGCGCACGTAAGTTATGACAAGTGCATTGTAGCTTCCTCCTTCCGTCTCACAAGCGCCACCATTTTCGTGACACGTTCAGCAGGAGACCAAAGGTATAGTTATAAACATAAGTCGTCGTGAGAAGAAGAGGGATGGCTTTACTGCGAGAAAACAAGTATATTATTCGCCCTTAGAGTCATACTATTTGTATTGCAGGGTACATAGCTTGCTCGACGCGGCATATACGCGCCCAAAGGTGTCAAGTTGTCACTACTCTATTGCACACCACAGTTGTCACATCTTCTAAAGCTAGCGGCGCACCTCGCTGAAGTCATTTTGTTGTCTCCTGCCGGCGCCCAAGACTTTCCTCGCGAAGGCCAAGTAGTCCAAGCCTCGCAAATGTTCCTTCCAAGCGGGAGCGCTGTAAGGGTACTGAGCAGACGGGCATCTAGAGAGCTGTACTTACAGTATTTGCTTTGTAGGGCGACGAGCCATGTATCGCGTACCGTGAAGTATTGCCTTCAGCTATATGGTTCGTAACTGGAGGTTTTTTTTTTTTTTTTAGAGAGCGGCTTGTGATCTCGAAATTTACTCTTGTGAGTCAAGGAACGCAATTAGATTACCGACTTGTTGAATGATTGCTGAGCCAATATGACAAAATGAAGGACGCTAAAATAGCGACGGTAAATTAAAGGACATGTTGCCACCATTCACGATAACAAAGGAAGACACTTGCTTCCGCCTTAATTCCCCGCCCCTGCCCCTTAAAAAGAATGCGGATGTTTTAGCCATCAGTACTCAAAGTCTTAAGTTTCCAGGTACCGTAATGCAATCTTGAGTAATTGGGGCGTTTATGTACAAATAATTCATTCCTTAGACTGCAGGTTTCAGAGTAACAATATCCGCCAGTCGGTTACAAAAATAGTCGTGATAGTTTAAAAAGGTAACCAGAGCTTTACATTGCCTCGAAAACAAAAGAAAAAAGTGCCTTCCGTTCGCGGCATTCCGTACCACCTCTAACTTGCGCGAATAACTAGGCCCATTAGCCGACGTTCTCCACAGGCTTCGGTCCAAAGCTAACGCCTCCTGGAATTTAATATGCGAAGCGCGTATTAGTGAATTCCCGCTTCGTACCTTCTACTCTCTGCTCCAGCTTTTTTGTTTACTTTACTCTTTTGAAGCGAAATTAAAAACACGTTATATTTGGGTCCGTGGTAAATTTGGGCGAAGTTACGAGCCTGACCGCGTTGCAATACACACCAAGGAAACTTAACTAGCGGCGCACACATGAAAACGTTCTTAGCCACTCCTCCTGAATAAACGAACTCCAGACGGTTAATTTCACTGTTAGTCAAGAAACAAACTTTCAGACAGTTACGCGAAGCGAGGTTTCTATAATTTCGTTGCAAACCGTACTCCTAACTGCGATGTAATGGCGCCCACATTTGGTGCAACAGTTAACTGCACGTCTACTTTCTTCGTAATCTTCTCTCTTTAACCCGCATCTTTAATTCTCGTTCTAATGCATTTACTCTAAAACAATTCACAGCATTGCAAGCCCATTTTACAGCCGTGTCATATTCATTTAGGAGCTCACTTTGCTGGTGAAGTAGTGTGTCCCGGCATCTATTAAAGAACACAAGTGTGTCGAATATGCTGTAAGAAGCAAAATTATATCCACACAGACACAATCAGAAAATTCAATGAGGAAGCCCGCAACAGAATACACCGGGGGCTTTTTTTTTTGCGATTATAGATTGTTTTAACAAAAACTATATCAGTCTCATCGATGCGGTTTATGCAGGTGGATTGTGTAGCAAGGCAGACATTATGTACGTGGTAGCCCTCAATAATTGGATGATTAACTATTTAAAATTAACTAACAAACTCATTTAATTTTTTTTATTTTAAGGGGCAAGATTATATTCAGGAATTTAAGGCCGCCAACGTCGAAGGTGTTTCAGAGTTCGTAAATTCTTGTTATCTAGAATGGCGCTCGAAATATCGATTGCCGAAAATGCCCATTTGAAAGCTGCAGGGTTGAGCTGGTTTGCCCGCTCAGCATATATATATATATATATATATATATATATATATATATATATATATATATATATATATATATATATATATATATATATATATATATATATATATATATATATATATATATATATATATATATATATATATATATATATATAACGGTGTCGCTCGCATTTCCAGTGCAGCAAATACAGACGCTGTTTGTGTACTTTAAACCATGGAAGTAGCTAACGGTATTTCGGCGACAGTGCTAAGCGCACCGACACCATTTCACAAATTTCTGCGGCGATAACCGTTACGTACGGAGCGGCGGTTTGTAAGCCCAATATTGATGTATAAGGTGCATGGCAAACGGTAATAGCGTGACATAACGGCAACAGATCACCTTTTCTTATTTTCGTGATGTCATCGTTTAAATTGCAACAAGATCGACAAGCTCGGCTACGGGTTTGAGGCAGTATAAGGCGGCTGTATTCCAAAAAGTGACAGGACTACAAAATAGGATCTTCTGGGGTGTTACTTTACTCCCATCGGCGACTGCTTTGATAGGGTCAAGAACTAATGGAAGATAACTTTTTCGTTTTAACACTACATCCTGCGCGAATCACATTCAGCGTATGTAAAAACTCTGTGGCTAGAATTTGCCTTTAAACTCAGTTGACCCTCGCGCGGCAAAATTTGTTGCTACGTAGCTTGTATTACGGTCAATATGCCGCACCGGTGCTATTGCGTGGGGCGGGCGAATTAACAAGAATGTGAGCCGACCTAAACATACGTGGAACGCAGTTCCTTATAAACTGAATCGAATGTTTAATGTAAATTGTGCTTGGTCATGAAGTATGTGACAACAACAGACTGTTCTAGAGAGGATCACGGCATGCTCATATGCCTTCGTAAAGAGTCTAGCACGTATAGATAATGGCCCTGCGAGGTCAGTGCACTAAGCCCATGTACCACCACCTAACCGTAAGGTTTCATGGCGATGCATATGATACCACAGGCGTTCAGTGCCTCTATACCTTGTTATTTATTTTATTTATTTATCTCACAATGCTGCAGGCCGGAATGGCCCAAGGAGGAGACGTATGAAACGCAAATCACAACACCACGTGAAAACAAGCACTACATCGCACGCGAAACGCAACAAAAGGAAACTGAAAAGATGACATAGCAAATCAGAATACCAGTAGAATACTGAACCTCGGAGGCATAGAAAAGTAAATGTCTTTCCAACGTAGCAAAAATCTTTTGCAGCGTCTGTTCTACGTCAGGAGAATGAAAAATAGGTTCTCGAAGCCAGTCTCGACCGCATATTGTCTGCGGCGAGAAACTAACCTTAAATACCTTTGTTCAAGCAAAAATAGCCTGTAAATGTAAATATCGTTCCCTATAATGTGAAGGGCATTTGGTGGAGTGCGTTTGGAATGGAGGGGGAGAAATGCTGTTTACCTGACAAAATTTTTGAAAGAGTGAAATGCTGTAAATTTTCAATACAGACATGAAACAACGGTAGGTTATTGTCTTTCATGAGTTCTGCTGCCCCGTCAGACATTCTATATTTATGAAAAATGAAACGAAGTGCTTTTCTATGAATCTACCTTAGTTCATAGATATCTTGATATGTGGGCGGGCCAAAATTAAAGAAGAATATTGTGTCCGGTCTTTATGAAAGTATTGGGAGCCAAGGGCTTAGAATTGCTAGGAGAATTTTAATTTGCGTCTCAAGAAACAAAACCTTGAGAACGCAGCAAAAAAGGTACAAAAGATATGAGCGTCCCAGGTTATTCAGTTGGTGACAGTGATTCCCAGATATATACTACGTTGTCAAACTTCGCTAATTGAGCATTGAATCCCGGTCTTTCATGCTTCAAATTGCGCAATACGCATTATACTTATATCCTGATGATATATTGGGCTGACGAAAGCAATTTAATAGGGCCTCGCTAGGCCCCATTTTTCTTATTTCTCCCCCCTTTCCTCTGTTACCTTCCCCGCATAAATGATGACTCAGCCAAGATTGAAGAGTAACCTGAACAAATATGTAATTCTCCTCCAGTAATGGAGCGCGGTCACGCGAGAACTAAATAAACAAACCTTCATATTTGCGCATACCGCGTCTGGTCTCCATGCAGTTACCTTCAGTTTGGAATAAAAAAATGATCAAGTATTTAACTTTCACGTCTGCTTTATGTTGCATAGGGTTAGGCATTTGCATGGAATATACCGAGATGCTATGCGTGCAGAAGACGACAGCGTTGCCTGCGCTAGTTCAAAGGGAATGATTGTGTTCACGCAAGACTAGGAAACGGCCTTTTTGAGCTACTCCATATTTCACATCCTGTCAAGCCCGAAGCACGCACTTTCAGCGGGCAGCAGAAATTAGGTTTCTGTGAAGCGTAATATACAACAGCGGAACTCATTGGAAGCGAGCGGGCGGCTTCGTTTGATGCGTGATCTGCGCAAAACGGCCTCGTTCCGCAGGTAGGAGGTTTTAAGAGCCTACAAGAGAATTAGGTCTTGATTGGTCGCCGCATCGTTTCCTTCCGGGGGGAGTGGGGGGGGGGGGGGGGGGGAGCACGCGCGGGTCGATACCGCTGTCGAGATTGAGCCGGGAGGGGGGGGGGGGCGGATCCGACACAATTCGGTAGACGGCGCGGCCTCTCAGAGCATGACGTCACCAGGATCTGACGTCAACGAAGCGTCTTCTCTCCTCCTCAAGCCAAGTTGCCCTCTCACACCGAGTGCCAAGTGGCGTCGTCCTAAAACAAAGCGTCGAAATAGGTGGAGTTTGCCGTGCTGACCGCGCCCTCCATTGTACGCGGGAGAAAATGTCAGCACCGTTAATTCAACAGTTGATGACGTTTCTGGCAGTGTGCAACAGATGGCAGCACTGTCCACAAGGTTGCATATCAGTAAATTTTGATTCAAACTGAACATGGTGTGGCGGTTCAGTGTTTGAAATTTTGTTCTGAAAGAAGCGCTTATTGCTGCAAATGCGACCTACACCTGGCTCGATTAAAGATCTGCCTCTTGTAAGTTGGCCGCCAAATTTCCCAGGCCAGAACCCAGGAGCGGGAGCGTTCAAACCGCACTGATCATACCGCTCGCAGGATCTGAGCTTAAATGTCTCGAGGAGAAATTGCACTATCGCTATCGAGCTCTCGCGAACGCAGCAGTCTTGATGCTGCCGTTCGTGTCGTGCATATCCTTGACCTGCAAAGTTGCCTGACACGCAAAGCAAACAGCGTAAACAGTAAGGGAACGTCTTATTGGGGTTGGCTTATGCCGGCCGAGCAAGCGGTCCGCTCCCCATCGTTGAAACCTACGACAGGCTGTGACTCTGCCGAAGCCTTTTCGCCTTCTGCTTTTTCTTATCACTCCCTTTTCTCCCTCTCCTTTATATCCCCTCGTCCCTTTCCTCCCGTGCAGGGTAGAAAACTAGTTTCATATACCGCCTAGCCTTCCTGCCTTTCCTCCTCGCCTGCCTGCCTGCCTGCCTGCCTGCCTGCCTGCCTGCCTGCCTGCCTTCCTTCCTTCCTTCCTTCCTTCCTTCCTTCCTTCCTTCCTTCCTTCCTTCCTTCCTTCCTTCCTTCCTTCCGTACGTCACCGCGCCGCTCCTCAAAGGTGACAAGATTCCTTCACGTGATGCACGCTATAGCAGCTACTGTGAAGGAATATATCATCCTTGTAAATAGCGGTTTACACTGTTTCACAAGGAAATTTTCAATGTTCACTGAAATTTGCCATTGAAATACCACCGGAGATTGGAGGGCCATCGGCATATGCCCCTTAGACATGGCAAATCTTTATGGTGATTAACAACTAGTAAACTTTTGTGAGTCCGGTTCTCTGCAAAGAATTCTGTCAACAGAAAGCTGTCGTTCCCAACTTGCGTATTCCCCGTTCAGCACACAAAACAGGGCAGCACGAGGAATTGAAGTCATCCATTATTGCGCTCTCTTCGAAAGTCATGAAGCGAGAATAGCCTCTAATTCACTTTTTTATTATTTATGGTGATAAGCGAGAGTCAGGTACTAGTTAGCGGGAGGAGCCATTCCGCCTTTCCGACAAGCGCCCCCTACTCGCGGTCTCGTAAGCGGGTGGCAGCCGTCCGGGTTCAGATTAACACAGATTAACACCCGTGCCACGCGAACAAATTTTATGTCATTTACTGCTTACGGCCTCAAGTTTCGCGTGGCGCCAAACGCACAAATTTATTGGAAATTACATACTGAGTTCGCCAAAACACACTCTCCCGAGAAATTCATGTCCGCGTTAAAATCACTTAAAGGGACACTGAGGAGAAATTGAAGTTGGCTTGTATCGATAGAATAGCAGCTCCTGATCACAAAAACGCCACTCTTGCTGAAAACAAAGCTCTTGTAATGTAGAAAATAGCAAGAACCAAAATACAGGTATCGCCGCCACAGGCCAATCTCGCAAGTACAAGCGTGATGACTTCCTAGGACAAGAGGCGCCACCTTGGAGGAGTTCTCCTTACTTCATGGATGTCGCGAATCTCTGAGGCTGGCAAAAAAAGGTTGCGCACCGAACCGCTAGCCGTCAGAAATCACGGAGTCTGCGTTTACGTCACGTGTCCCGTCACTCCGTTCTGAGACGTCATAAGAGTTGCCGTGTCGTCATAAGAGTTCCCTGAGTTTGAATCAGAGCGGCGGGAAAAACTTTTTCATCTTCGAATCCAAATTTCTTTGCAATAAATGCATCTTTCGCGCCCGGACAAGCGGCAACGAAGCCATGAAATGCCGAACTATCAGATTTTGGTAAGAATAAAAAATTGATAGAGTTCTCCTCAGTGTCTCTTTAAGCAGAAACGCATGGAACTTTGATAGAATCAAAACTCCTCTTCCTGTTAAGTAGGATATGTTTTATTCAGAACTTTCAATTTGGTGACGTACAGTCTCGGTCAAAAGTCTTAAGGCCAAAGCCGCATAACAGAGCCATTACTGCGCTATTTAAGACCGAATGTACCTGAAATGCTGGCAGGTGGATTTTTCTTGCTGTAAAGAAGCTTCCTGATTGACTAAAGTGTTTTGAGTTATCCGCTACACGGAGCATTCTAGGAACATTCATTTCGCTGCAGCTGAACGCTGTGGCCTTAAGTCTTTTGAGCTAGAGTGCACCGCTACTACATTTTCATTGCGAATGGCGCTATCTTTACCGACACGTCTGACTAACACACGTACCTATCAGTACTTTTTAAAATTCTCAACGAAGAACACCGGCATTTCACGGAAGATAATATTAACAATACATTTGGACAAAATTATCAAGATTTTTCACTAACCAACACTTATTTACTATTAGTTCCAATTTCTCGCTGACTTGTGAGCGTTATCATGGCCGCCCCGTGCGTATAATGAGATTAAATCAGGACGTCTAGCGACAACTGTAAAAATAATGGAAAGGACCGAAACGCGGAAAAGACCGAAATACAGTACGACGGCGCACACAGAAACGTGTTCCTCATTGTTAGACAAAATCTTGGATATTTAAACATTCTAAGCTATTGTTATGGAAACATTGAACCTAATTATTGATTGTACCGATGTGCGCCAAAATATTTCTTTTCCATCGCTCGCATTAGTTAAGATGCCATGCAAACCAATCGGTAATATTTTTACGATAACAAAAACATATTAACAAACGAATGGAAGCCTGCCGACGGGAATTATGGATATATAGATTTTTATAGTGAAACCTTAAAAGAAATGAAATTCCGTTCATGAGCCCTTTCCCGTTGAAAAACGCTTTTGTCTAGAATTCCAGGGCATGACTGCGCCCGTCTGTATCTGAACAATGATTTTCTGTGCAGAAGAAAAAATAAATTTCGAATAAACTAGGAGAGTCTACAGTTATTAACATAAGCAACAATTAGGTTTCTATATATTTGTTTTGGGTTTATGCGAATCATCGGACCCAGTAAGTGTGGGCCTGCTACCAAAAGAAATCTAGCCATCCGCGAACCTCCGCTGAATCGATATTCATCCAATTGAGTGGTCATTGTAAAGCACTGTTTGAAACCAACCGACATCATTGAGTACCATGGCTATTAATTAAATGTGAATCTGTTTACTGGCCGAATGACGAGGTTAGTAGACAACCTCTAGTAAAGAGACGCGGATAAAGTAATGGCCTGAGCGTGCTTTCAGTGTATCTATGGGGAATCACAGGCGTCATTACATTAGGCTGGCCATGCCATCTCCCACTATGTACGGCATGCCCTTTCTTAAAGGGGCTCTGAAACGCCTTCCGAGGAGAGCACGTTAACTCACTTAACCACTGCACTGTGTTACCACGAAAATCGGAGCGAAATAATGGTCTTCTACACGCAGCAGACGACCCACAATTGCGCGTCAAAGTTGGCGAGCCCTTCCCGGCGACTTTGTCACGCTCGCACCCTCCTCCGTCCCCCGCATCTGCGTAGACAAGGTGAGAGGTGGCCATTGGTTAGATTCTTTCAGACGTCAGGCAGCTACCGTGGCCGCGGCCAATAAGTCGCTTAGCTCCTGCGGGTCGGGAAGCTCCACCCCCAGAGGGGGGTCGGCGAAGGAGCGCCTACCTTCCAGCGTGCAAAAAGTGACGAGAGGAGAGGGAAAGGCGCGAAGACGCTGAAATTCGAACTTTAACTACAGATAACTCAGCTTCTACAAAGCGAATTTGAAAAATCCTTGCTGGACACTATTGGTGCAGCGGCGTGCTTCAATATCCCAGGCATGCCGCAGCTTTATTAGAGCCCCTTTCAGAGCCCCTTTAAGAGTGCTCCACTCGTCGGAGGCGCGTGTCCCGGACATGGGAAAGCGCTCAGCGACAGCGCAGCGTGTGGCTCTGCGCAGTTGCCACGGCGGCGCCCACCACCACCACCGTGGCGACCCCCAAGCTGGCCAACGTGTCGGCGCCATGCTCCGAGCGGCTGGGCACCCTGATGAAGCGGGTGCTGCGGGGATTCCCCTCGCGGCTGCCCGAGCTGTGGGAGTTCCGGAGGAGGCGGTTCCTGCGCGCAGCGGTGGTCGGAGGCCTGCCGCAGCTGGGCGTCGAGCGCATGCAGGTCAGTCGGGGTGGCACGGGCAACAATTATAATACTAGTAACTTAACCAACTACAGCACAATCCGGCATGGCGCACGAAGAAGATGGAGGCGATATATACAGGACGGACTAAAAACGTCGTGCTAGGAAAGCAGCACAAGGAACTGGCCTGTATATATATATATATATATATATATATATATATATATATATATATATATATATATATATATATATATATATATATATATATATATATATATATATATATATATATATATATATTATATATATATATATATATATATATATATATATATATATATATATGAAATGAGGGGCTCGCTTGACAAACATATTAAGGAAGCCAACAGTCACCGAAACCAAGATGCATAGGGGAATATTTTTTTTATATTTTTTTAATTTGCAGTGCCAATCAACCGGTTTAAAGAAAATTACTTATAAAGCAGCAGAAAAAACAACCATGCCGTCGGTGGGATCCGAACCCACGACCTCCGAATATCGCGTCCGGTGCTCTTACCAACTGAGCTACGGCGACGGCTGTCCAATCTGCTGCTTTCGTGGGTATTTGTGTTTACTGGGTGTAAGCGAACCTTGAGAGTGTTCACCAGCGCCATCGACCATAGCGGCGAACGTAGCACGTCCTGTAATACCGCGAGTGTGACGTAGAACGTCATCTAATGGCGAGGGCGGAAACTGTGCGAGAGCCCTCTTATGCTACCTATGGCAACAAGACTGCCAGAACCGAGACCCCGTTAAGCTATTAGCAGACAAGGTAAATGAAATGAGGGGCCCATTTGACAAACATATTAAGGAAGCCAACAGTCACCGACACCAAGGAGCATAGGGGAATGTTTATTTTATTTTTTTTAATTTGTAGTGCCAATCAATCGGTTTAAAGAAAATTAATTTTCCGCCCTCGCCGTTAGATGACGTTCTACGTCACACTCGCGGTATTGCAGGACGTGCTACGTCCAACGCTATGGTCGAGGATGGCGCTGGTGAACACTCTCAAGGTTCGCTTACACCCAGTAAACATAAATACCCACGAAAGCAGCAGATTGGACAGCCGCCACCGTAGCTCAGTTGGTAAGAGCACCGGACGCGAGATTCGGAGGTCGTGGGTTCGGATCCCACCGGCGGCATGGTTGTTTTTTCTGCTGCTTTGTAATTTTCTTTAAACCGATTGATTGGCACTACAAATTAAAAAAAAATAAAAAAAACATTCCCCTATGCACCTTGGTTTCGGTGACTGTTGGCTTCCTTAATATGTTTGTCAAACGAGCCCGTCATTTCATTTACCTTGTTTGCTAATAGCTTAACGGGGTCTCGGTTCTGGCAGTCTTGTTGTCATAGGTAGCATAAGAGGGCTCTCGCACAGTTTCCGCCCTCGCCGTTAGATGACGTTCTACGTCACACTCGCGGTATTACAGAACGTGCTACGTCCACCGCTATGGTCGAGGATGGCACTGGTGAACACTCTCAAAGTTCGCTTACAGCCAGTAAACATAAATACCCACGAAAGCAGCAGATTGGACAGCCGTCACAGTAGCTCAGTTGGTAAGAGCACCGGAAGCGATATTCGGAGGTCGTGGGTTCGGATCCCACCGGCGGCATGGTTGTTTTTTCTGCTGCTTTATAAGCAACTTTCTTTAAACCGATTGATTGGCACTACAAATTAAAAAAAAATATAAAAACAACATTCCCCTATGCACCTTGGTTTCGGTGACTGTTGGCTTCCTTAATATATATATATATATATATATATATATATATATATATATATATATAT